>VNJM01002805.1:0-61761 GCA_008042475.1 Drosophila kanapiae | reverse complement strand
ATAATTGGCTATATTGATTTTATATTTGTTGTTTCGGAATTCGTCTGAGAAGTTTCGGTCGCTTGAGAGCTCTGAGAAGTGTTGGGAGAAGGAGTTGGCAATTTCGAGAGTATCTGTTGTTGTTGTGTTTTTTTTGGGATTAAGTATGGCGTGAATTTGTTTGACTGGGTTAAGACCGCAGAAGCGTCTAATGTTGCTCCATATTTTGGATGAGGAAGTTTCTGGTTGTATGGTGGATGTAAAGGAGCTGGAAGCTTCGCTTTTACTTTTCTTAATTTCAAACCTGTACTTGGCGTTTAAGCGTCTGTAGTGTATGACATTTGTAAGGTTGATGTTGCGATTAAGCGCTTTCCAAGCTGCTTGTTTTTCTTTTTTTAACTGGGCTAGATTTTTGTTCCACCAGGGGACTTTGTAGGGCTTTGTATTTACTGAGGTTTGTGGGATGGAAATGTTTGCGCTATGTAATATAATTTTATTGAGTTGTGCGGCTTCTTTATTGACATTTACTGAAGTGGGGAATATTTCATTATTTTTGTGTGTGAGAGTCTCGTATTGCTCCCAGTTGGCTTTTTTTAGTATAAAGAATGGTTTTGTAAAGTTGTTTGTCTTGTTTGGGGGGAATAGTGAGATAATTATCGGAAAGTGGTCGCAACTTGATTGGAAATTTATATAAAGCTAATAAACGAATATTAAAGCATTTTATTTTATCTTTATAGATATCTACGTATGTATCTATGCTTTTGTTTCGAGATTTCAATGAATTTAGATAACTTACATACTACATACATATGTACATGTGTATATATTGAAATGCTAGACTGCCCTGGATCGACCTACATACATACATATGTACACACATTTGTACATATACAGATTAAACTTAAATTAAATGGTCAAATGCCTCAGCCTTAGCGATGCACCTATGTATGTACATACATGTGTGTACATATGTAGTCAATTTCGTTTATATATACACACATACATTGGAAATATGCACATATGAATGTTTTGTAACATTAAAATAAACTGCCTACAGTGTACTGTATGTAGATATGTACCTGTTTGGAGGCCACCCAGGAGTGAGTAAAATCCTGCGCTAAAGGCAGCAGAGGAGTCCAAACATCACAGTGGTGTCGCGGGGTTTGGCGCCGTCGTCGTCGGCAGGAATTAATTGCACTCTTAATTTATTTTCTTATTGTACACACTTCGTTAAAATCGCGGGAAATACTAACGCCGCCTCGGTCTAGTGGTGCCAGATCAACAATCTAGGGAGCTGCCAGATATTTTGTAGAAACCGTCTGAGTTGCCAGATAGCCGCGTAGCAAAGTCGAGGATCAGTATAATTTTTTCATCAGTATTTTTTTTCTGCTCAATTTTAAATACATATGCAATAGTTTGTACATATATATGTATGTATGTATATATTCAGATCTAAGTTATCTGAAATCCCCAAACTAATACATATGTAAATCTCTACATTCATATGCATTAGTTTGGCGAGTTTATATAACTTAGAACTACATATGTATATACATACATATGCATCTACATACATACATACGCATCTATCATAATAACAGCACAATTGGAAATTTATTTACATACATACATATGTAAAATATTCCAATACACAAATATTTAAGCTTTTTACTTTGAAGAAGTCCATACATATATATAACTACATCTCTACATATGTGCATATGTATGTATTTATATTTAGGGTTTCAGTGCATTTAGATAACTTATAGATATATACATACATAGGCACATACATACATATGTATTCACAATAGAAATGCTTTCAGCAGATTTCATCGGTGTTCTGATTGCAATTCGGCTGCCGTAAGATTAACACATCCTCTTATGCAGAGATCTAGAAGTCTTAATTCGTTCTATTTAGTTGGCACGCTGATTATTGAATATATTTTTTAATAAATACATACATATGTTTTTTACAGAACAAGACAAGATATTGATTTATTCTATACAGTCGATGACACCGCTGAGTTCTTTGGAGTCCCCTGCTGCTGGAAACGAAGGATTGTACAAGTATGTATGTATGTATGTACATTGTGGAAAGTGTATTTTAATGTTTCAAGAATTTATAATTGAAGTTGACTAGGTGACAATTAGCCATGGTGTCTCTAAAGAAAAGGCATCTTGCCATCGCTGTCCTTATCCCTTCTATCTCTGGCCTAATCAGAAATTACTCCATCGATTTTTTTGTATTTTACCATTTCTCCAATTTGTTTTGAAGAAGCCTCTGGCAAGAAACGTAGCGGAATAAAAAAAATTGAGTCTGAAGCTGACTTCCGACGAACATGGAACCCCCATAACCTAGACAAAAACCTTTGACAGTCAGCTTTTTTAAGCATTTTTTAAGGGTTGCTCTAAACATTTTTTTTCCTCAGTCGGTGCCCATCTTTTCAGATCCTTGCTTGGCTGCCTAATGAAACGCCGCCGTCAATTACACAAATGCCACGCGTCTGTAAAAATAAAATTAATGAAAAAGTGGAAACTTGCAAAAAAAAAAAAAAAAAAAATTGAGAAAAAAACGCGACCACCAAAAGTCAGCAAACACGGGGACTCTTGATTGAAATCCTATGTAAGCAATTTTGTCAGGCAAATGAGTTCTTCTGGGGAATGAAAAAAAAAAAAACAATTAAAAGGAAGGAGCTAGAAAAAAAGCTGAAAGGCGTGTCTGCGAATAAAAGTTAACGTTTAGGTATCCTGTGACACGATCGCTGGTAGAGTGTGAATCTCAATAGTTCAGTCGATTTTTAAAGTTGATAGGCAAGGTCTAGCTGGATAACTCCTTTGCTACCGAGATTTTCCCGCATTTCAAATGATAAAGCATGTTTGCGATTGCGCATCTGAAATGGCCGTTTGGTTCGGATATGGACAGAATACCTGGAATATCTTTATTATCCCGAGACGGTGGTTAAATGAAGAACTCATATACTGGTTAGCCTAGCCACTATTCCTGGGCACACTGTATTTTTTTTTTTTTTTGTGCCAAGACCTTTTGTCTTCCTGCTGTGCACGTGTGTTTGCCAGTTTTCAATATTTACCTCGTATGATGTCACGGAAGCAACTTGATTTCTAATACCAACTATTGGGGCAAATGATTGGGGCGGTGGGGGTTTGTGTGAGTACAATGTGCGGCTTGTTTGAACATGTGTCCCTTTTCTCTACTCACATTGACCGTTATATTTGAAAAAGGTATTTGGATCTGGATATGCTTGAAAGTGGCAAGGGTCAGCGGACGAAGCAACACCGCAGGACATGCCGACGTCGATGGAATGGGCAGCTGTCACTGGCAGGACTTAAGCCCGCAAGCCTTTGAGTTTTTTGCTCACCTTAGAGAACAGCTGTCTAAGTTGCTAATAGGCGTAAATGAGACGCCCATTGCGACCGAAGAAAATCTATAAGAAAAACCAATTTCCGCTATTTCAGAGGCGGATGTTTCAACAACGGCAAAAGAACAGACGTGTGCCAGTCGCATTCTTTGCGCAAAATCCATGATCTTCATCTGCGTGTGCGGCTCCTAAATAGGGATTATCGTTGTATGCAAAATGAAAAAGGAGGGCCAGGGAAACTACGAACTGCAGGCAAGTTAGAAACCGAAACCCTTTTCAAATTTTAAAAATCCGGTTTCTGTGTTACACACAGATCTCTGTGCTTGGGGTATATTTTTTTAGCAGCCGGCATTTGCATACAAAAAAAAATTAAATATTCAAAAAAATGAGGCTGTGCCTGGCAGGACACACGACAAACGCACCCCTCATAGTGTTTTTTTCTGTTCGTTACCCAGACAACATTGAAAGTCCTGCGGCTGGGATAGCGACAACCCTTTTTTGCACTTTTTAAAAGGGGTTTCCACAACTTTTAATTTGCATTTTGTTGCTGTTGGGATTTGAAAATCAAGTTCTTAACTTACCCCTGAAGTTGTCGGCGTGCGGATCTCTCCATAAAACCCAAATGCCTATTTTTTGGTACAGTTTTTTTATTCTGAATTTGACAAGTGAATATTCAAGTAAGCTGTGCAAGGGTTAAAAAACGTAAAGAGCGAGGGTATAGGTAAAAAAACATGGGTACTCTAGCATGTGCTCGGGCAGAATAATTTCGGTAGCTGTGGTAAGGGTAAAGAAAAAAATGCAGGCAGATGAAAGGGTGATTCCCAAAAACGAATTATTAAAAATGAGTAATTTCAGAAACTTTATCTGTTTCTTCAATTTTTTTCTTTAATTTTAAAAGTCCCACTGTGTTTTTAATATATGCGAGATTAAATTTCAATTTAAATTTATATTAACTCAACGTAAGCGCAACAAACTTCCGAATTTTAATATAACTAACTATAAGAATAAACTTTGTATTGTAAAATTTTGGCTGGTTGCATATATATATATATTTATATTTACAACATTTTTAAACTTTTAAAACTGCTAACAACGAATTCAGCTAAAAGCATCAAGGGGGTAAAGGGAGACCGCTGCGTTGCATGCAAAGCGAAAGTTAATCACAAAACACATTACGGGGGATATAAAAAATAGATGAAAAAATGAGGCAGACGCACCGAGCCGCTCGATTTTTTTTTTGTACCGAGAGGGGTTAACTTAATTTATGCGCATCGCTGAGTTGGAAGCGTGGCAGAGACGTCGATTGCGGCAATAGATGCCATGCCGAAGCTGATTATGCAGCTCGCCAGCATCACGAAATGTTTTCCTCCTTTGCTCGATTTTTTAATTCGGAATATATGCCTCGGTAATGGAACGCATAGCACGGCTTCCACGTTAATGGTGAATGGGTGTACTTCAGCTTTATTGGAAATTATTGATTTATGATTTCGCAATGTGGTAGACATGATGTTGCTTGCTACAAGGTGTGGGGCTATTTAGTTGTATACATCTTCTAATTACTCCCTTTTTCGGGAACCATTGAAATAAAAATTGAGGCGAATAGAAAAGTCAAAAATATGAAGTAGTTGATAAATATTCCTATACTTCTCTTTTTAAGTTACGGATTCTTTAACTAATAAAAAATGTAGGCATTTGTTATTAAGCTTGTTCTTATTTCCCATTCCCCGTTAGGCGCACTTCAAACTCCAATTAAAAATTATAAGCAGGGGTCCTTAAGTCAAAGGCTCTCCCTTAAAGTACACGCCGTACATATAATACCACCTTGATAAAAATTTCTACATTAAGAAAAACTGCGTGGCCACCTGCGCAACTCGACGCCAAATGATGCTGTTAAGATGCTTATAGCAAACGAAGGGCGGCAAGTAGGGAAGCAAATACTTCAAAAGGCATTTGAAACAAAAAAAAAAAAAAAAAAAAGAAAAAGAAAACCAACACAAAATGAAAGCCAAGTTTCCCCACTGCCGCAAAGGAGGGTGGTTAAAAAGGGGTGGCAAACGAAATTAAATTTTGTACTTCGCATAAACTTAATTACTCGCCTTGCTCGGCTGGATGAGACGGGTGCAGAGGGATGTCCAGAACGACGGACTAAGGAGAGCTCTTCCATCTCCTTGAGAGAGCCTGCGCAGTCGCGAGATTCGCCCTTGCTCCGTTCATTAATGGTCGCGCTTAATGGGAAATATTAAATTATGCCCGCGCTGCACTGTGCTGTTGTTGGCTTCATTTTGGGTCCTTTGCTAATTTAACCCTCCAGACGCCAGGATGCCGAACCGAGAAGCCTTTTGTCTTTCCACTGGGATGCTTGCTTTCATTCGAGTGTCAAACAAAGTCATTTCCATGTTAATTGCGCGCCATTTTGTGCCTTTGGTCCTTGGCCCGGTTGATAGGCTGATTATCCTTTCATTTATGCAAAGTCCTAGATGTTGTTAATTCGCTTATTTCGTTGCCGTATTCTTGGCCCTGGTCCTGGTTTTGTCTGCATCTTAATTAATGTTTTCCTTGTTGTTATGCAAAGGAGACGCCTTATTAAAAGGATATACCGCCAAGCCCTGCTTCATGCCTGGCCACTTTGCCGGATGAAAAGGTAATTAAAATTTTTTCATTTGACTGTTTAATTGCGTTTTGCATATTTTGTGGTGGCAACTTCTGGTGGAAATATCGTGGTTGGCTTTTGAAAGCATAGATACTGATACTTATTCTGCTGCTGGTTGTAGTCACTTGTATGTCCGGCTCTTATGTCCGTCCACCCAAAGACTACTTTTGGCCTCTGCCGTAAATAAGTTAAAAGGCTACCAGAAGCAAGGCTGGTAACTTGCACAGGCTCTATGGTGGGTCCTTTATTCTGTAAGCGAATTACAAATCCATTAGGACACACCAAAGGCAGTATAAGTAAAAGTTGGCTGCTCGAAACGAAGGTTAATGCAGCATTATTAAATAATAAGTGGTTGTCAGAAAATCCTTTTTGGCCCATATATGGGTTATAATTAAATTGGGCAGTAGGCGAAACTAAACCATGCTGCCACATATCCAGCTAAAAGTGACCTCTTTCAATAGCCTTCATCCCTGTCCCACACGCAAACCGAAATGTATGCTACAGTTTTCATGCTTTATACTCGTACAAGGCACCCACAATATACATATAAACAACTGTGTGTGAGGAAACCCACAACAAATCGCTTAAATCGTATCAACAGTTTGCCAACACGCCCTCGCCCACACATGCATAAGCAGATACGAGTGTGTGTAGTGAATGATAGCTTGTTGATAGCTCACTTTCCTTGGGACACAGAATGTCAACAAGCAACACTCCTTCCCCACCGACACTCACCCAATCCAGGACCAACCACACCATGCATATAATTTTCAAACGTTTTTCACTTGATTTTCTCTAAACAAATTTGCAAAATAAAAAAAGGGGAAGAAAGGGTCTACGAACTCCCCAAGGGAGTAGCGAAATCCCCGGTAAAACTCATGGAAATCGCGTGTGTAGTGGCTTTTTGCCGTTATTGTTGTTGGAAAATTGCCGTTTCCGTCGTCAAACTCGTCGCGGTTTATGCATGTAAATTTGTCCAAAATTGTCGAAATTTGTGGGAAATAAAAAACATATGTGTGAGAGTGGAAGTTATCGCACTTGTCTAATGTTTATGCGATCATCAGTGCTTTTATGATAGAATTGGCATTATGGTTACTTGGCTGTGCTACTACCCGTTGTGCAGAAATGTATACAATGGATATGTGAGGGTGAAAACGATATGTTTATCCGTAAAGAACATATTTAAAAATGAATGCAAGGTGTCCTGGCCTGGGAAATTCGGAATGCTAGAAGCGAAGGTATTTTATAAAGCGGCTCATTATTTTTGTAATTCATAGTAAATACGCAATAAAAGCATGCGGGATTATTACAACCATAGACTAGCCTTAAGGCTACTCTAACTAGAATTAGTTAAGTTCATAAGGAAGTTTCATAGAATATCCGAAATATAATAGTAGATTTGCATATTTTTCTTTTTATTCAGCCGAATAAGTTTAAATAAATTTCAGTCGGACGGAAAGCGTCCTCCGTTCATTGCTCCCCCCCCCCCCCCCCCCCCTCNCCCCCCCCCCCCCCTGACTTTCTTGCGACATTAATACCATGAATAATATACGCTCATTTCTTTAGATTTTACGCTGGCGTTTCTCGTACCCACTTCCACGACTCCTTACATGTTTGTCCTTCCTCAGCTTCTAATTCCAAAGGGGTTGTTCGTAATTTTCTTTAAACAAAAATGTCTTTTTGCTTTTACGTAGCTTTTCGTAAACTTCAGAGAGACCGAAATGAAAAATACAAAAGTAAAATGAGTCAGAGAAACCGCCGAGAGCTGCTGCTTGGAAAAGCTTCCTCCCAAGCAAGAGTGGCGAGCGGGAAAGGGGAAAGGAGGAAAGCAGGAAAAAAGAAAGGAGAAAGGGAGCAGAGATGCAAAACGTCTCAATGAGTTTAACGCTCGCTGCTTGATAATGAGCAGCAAAGGAAGCGAGTCAGCCGAAGACGAAAGAGCTTTGCCCCATTCCAGAAATCCTGGCTGCTTGCCTGGCTGTGACTGCGTTGTTCCAGCATTAAACTCTTTGATGAAGGCAAAGGTGTAACAGGGACGCAACCGTAGGCGGCCCTCTCTTTTGCACACAGACGCAGGTGGCCTATTGCCGCCATGCTTCAAAATAACGAAGGTGGCGAGCGGGGTGGGTAGAGAGAAAGCGAAAGCACTTCGTATGCAAATGAGTTTTCCGTTATCGTTGCTGTGAACGCCGCTGCCACCGTCGCAGTCGCAGTCGCTGCCGTTCGAGAGGGTTGTTTTTCATTTTTTCCTTAGCGTAATTCTTTTTTGCCCCTTCTGCGCTCTTCTGCTTCGCGTACAGCTCGATAAGAGAAAGAGCAAAGCTCGTAATTTCCAAGCAAAAATGAGTAGAACTCTGAATGTGAAATTATAATGAGCGTTGTTTTGCTCTCGTCTTAGTTTTCACTATGGCTCTTACAATTTTGCAACACGCTGCGCAAATGTCTGTAAACCTTTTCCACTTTCTCCATGGCTGCGTGCTGTGAGAATTCCATTCTGAGGATTGCAGCAGAGTGCCGATCTTGATCCTGATCCTGGCTAATTGTGTTTGCCAAAATTTGCATGCCCTTTTTTTGCATACCCTGCCAGGCTCTGCCGGGGGTAGAAAGAAGCCGTTTGGTATGGTTTGCCCCTTAACGTGTGCATTCATTCCATGCGACCTTTCAGACCTTTTGTCCTATCTTCCATCCAACTATTGTTGGCATTTGTTTACTTGTCTCCAGTAGATGCTGTTTACAGCATAGTAGGGCTTGTCCTACTTTACATTTGAATGTTTTTTAAATATTTCCGCGTAGATAAATCAAATTACTGACCCACTCATATTATTTATATGTCTTAATGTTGATTTTATGCCAATTAAACCCTTACATTGGCTACAGTCTAAGCCATCCCATCAAATTTCGTAATACGTCAAATAAAAAGAAAGTCTATAAATTTACAATATTTTTTTAAAATTAAAACCAAAATATTATTAGCCAATGATAAAAAGTAATCAAAAAAAAGGTACAGAGATCTCGCTTCTAACACCCTTTCCATATTTCCATTCCACCTTCCATCCCCTTCAGGGAGCTTATTATAATGCCTTGCTTGGCTGGGCGCCGATTTAGGACTGGTCGAGTCCGAGCCGCCGTTCTCTCTCTCCTTCTTGGACAGGGCGAGTCGCGGGTGAAAATCATAATTTTTCAATTTGAATAATGAACGGCAGTTGGCTACGTCGGTGGTTCGTTGCCAGCGAAGCCTTTAAATTTATTTTGAATGCCTTTTATTTTCTTAGGTTTTTCTTTCGTTTGCCCCACCAAAAAAATCCTAACAGCCAAACACTCGTAAACTCATTTGAGAAAAAAAATTTTCTGCCTCCAAATCCAAATCATTTACTCGAAAGCTAAAGAAGAAGATGAAGTAGTAGAGGGGGAGAAGGAGCATGGATGGCTACACCTAAAACAATTTAGTGAACATTAAAACAGGCATTTTTATTTAAATACAAAGTATAAAAAACTATGCTTGGAGAAACAACGAATCGGAAATCGTTAGTTTCAAACTAACTCAAACATAAACGGAAAACCCTGTTAGAGTATACGGCTTTAAAATAATTTTTTTGTGTGCACGCTGACAACGTTCACGGAGCTCCAAACGAAGAAAGGCTAAAATGCTAATAAGCAGCGCAGTACGCGAGCATTTGTCCCCGCCTCACTCTTCTAGACCTCTCTATGTAAGCACATAAGACGCCCTTTATGTAATGCTCGTACATGCTGCCATTTTATATACAGCGAGCTGCCAGGATGAAGCCTTTTTTGGCTGTTGAAAGGGGCACAAAGAAGTGGAGGCGTCAGCTTTGCTGGAAGGTTGAATGAGAAGCGGCGGTGCGGGTGGGTGTCGCCTCCCTCTTGCGGCGTTGTAGTTGTTTGCTCTCTCACTGGAGATTAAATGGGGAAAAACACTGTGACATTTTCTGGCTGCGCGGCGCGTTTTTTATATTCTTTTCTTTCTCAGCGGCTGCTGCCTCCAGACGCGAATTCAAATTCCGGGGAAGGGATGACTGGAAGAAGCCGAGCTGGAGGGAGTGGGCTGGTTTCGGGGGTGGTGGCGACAGCATTAGTGGGGCGTCTTGTGGCAAATGTAAAATAATGCGAAAGGGCTTCGTTTGCATAAATTAAAAATTTATATAATGCTGTCCGATGTTGCCTTTGAGAAGGAACGAAAAATAGCTCTGGCTAATTTTCCTATCCTGGTTTAATTTCTTGCCTCATTGTTAAAAGAAAGAAGAGCTCTACTCAGTTTTTTAACACAATATTGTAATATATATATATTCTTTGTTTCGCAGACATACAATTCGTTTATTAACATAATATATTTTAGTTTTAAGGTAATAAATAATATTACAGTATATATGTATACATACATATTTGTGATCCATATGCATAGTATTGGCATTTAAAGCCTAAAAGTACAACAATAAACTAGAAAATGATTATGACCAAAACTGACAGCTCGGTTTACTTACTATATGCTTACAGAAATATCTAATGCAATCATTTTGTTTATTATAATTTGTCTAGTTGATATTTCGTAATGCATTGCACAAGGTATTTTGTCTTTAACTGGCTAATATGAAAACTGGAGAGTGTCTCTTGATTACGGCTTAGCTTCGAATATGTTGGTTGTTTATTCAAATAACGCACAACTTGAGCTGTAGGTAGTAAGAAGTTTTCTATTTACATAAAATTGACTTTGTGTTTATACTTAGTTATATCTAACGATTTAAACATACTAAAGATTAGCGTCGAGTATTAATGTACACAATTAATATGAAACATGTGTGAGGTCTTTCGTGCAATACGCTGAATTTCAAAGGACTCGAAATGCGCTCGCTATCTGGTTTTATTTTGTTTTTGTAATCATTTAATTTTGAGGAACTTGTATACCATACACTTGAATGAACAAAGAAAATTACACAATATTTTGTTGCATTTTTATGACTTTAGAACATACAAACTAAGGATGCATCGGCAAGTTTGTTTGCTTGCTCTTTCGATGAACTGAACCAAAGATTGCACTAAAATTATTATGTAGTGTAAGTTTATTATGTTATTTACAACCTAAATTTATCCATAGATATTATTTACACTTAGTCATAATTCGTCTAACTGCCAAAAATTCTCGTTAATCCTAGTCCCTTTAAAATATTCATCAAAATTACAATACATATAACTTTGCTGCTTAAATTGTTTGTTTTTAAATGTTGTATATAAATTCAGTTGAATTGTACGATTGCCAAATTGTTGTATGTATATACTGTTCAGCTCACAACAATTTCGATACAAAGAGGTATTGGAGGTATTTGGTTATAGCATTTTCTTCCTGTTTACTTGGTTCAAGTCTTACAATTAGAATTATTATTTACGAGTATAGTGAGAAGTATGATTAATATACAGTTTTGGTTAATGCATTGAGCTATACGTTTGTTGTGTTAATTATGCTTTGGGAATACTTATAAATGTTTCTAATAGTTCTACAACGATAACAAAACTATCATTACAAATTGGAAGAGGAATGAATTTTAACAGCGCCACAAGTAATCATTGCCAAAGATTCTTGACTGAGCAACAAATAAATAAAATCAAATAAATACAAATAAATCGATGTTTTTTCCATTCATTTATTTTTTCTATTGCATGCAGCAACTTTTTAACTAATTATAAATTTAAATAGGAATATAAAAGTAAAATTTTGTGATTGTGTCCAATAAAAACGAGATTAATGTAGTAATTAGCTGCTAGGTAACTAAATAATAGTATTAAATATTAATGGCAAACAAAACAAGTAGCGTAGAAAAAATTGTGTTTATTATTTTAACTTAAAGTTAATTTTGATTCATGATTGTTGGCATTGCTTTCTTTTAGAATTCCTTTAAATTATATTACAAATAAGCTAAATTACTAAATAAGAACCATTGAAAGATTTCATGTTTTTTGTGTCTTTAAATTTGGTAATTCAATAAAAATATTAGGAGCGCCGTATAATTTACAATTAGCAGCTGCATTTGCTGGGTATATATACAATTTTAGGGACTTCAAAACCTAACGATATAACTTAAATTAGGATAAAGAATGGCACGACATTTTCGGTTCGATTTGGTGGGGTTTTGGCGGCGACAAGCTTATGGCATGTTAAGCTACTTTTGTACAATTTTTGAGTTTTCTTTGATTTATATGCTATTATTTATCTAAATTTATATATTGTTGATCTTTAGTTACTTGTACTTAGCATTAAATTCCTGTTGCAAAAATCTTTGCTCTCCACTTTGAAATGGCAAAATTTTCAATTTTGTGTGGATCATTTCCAGTCATTTTCATCTAATGAAAACTGGTCATGGCTATGTACAATTGCTAACTGGGCTGATTTAGTTGTGCTGTTGACGCATATAGAGGGCTGCAGCATCATCCAGATCGTCCAAGTCAATATCTTCGTTCTGTTCGTGGGACTCAGCGGAGCGGGGAGAGTGCATGCTTAGATCCTCAGGTTCGGTTTGCTCGGGCATATCACTGGCTACATGAAGAATTTGTGGGGGCGGTAGCCGGAAAACTCGGCGAATATCCTGGGCTTTGCGTCGTGCAGTGCTGCTGCTGCAATGTCCATCAACGGAGCTGGCTCCATCCTCTGACAAATCCAATGGGGCATCGTCCTCCATAGGGCCTTTTTCCAAGTCGACCGATTCTTCAGAACCCCCATAGCTGGCGCACATTGCCGCGAACTTATTAGTGGAGGATTCCAGAGCCATAGAGGTGACTACCATGGGAAAGTCGCCACTCATGGCTGGCGAAAGAGCCGGAGTTGGCGGCGATTGGATGCCACACTTGTGGTTCATCAAATGGTGGCGCCGGCGGAACTTCATGTGGCAACGTTCGCACTCGAATGGCTTTTCTCCGTTGTGTACCAGCATATGGGACTTGAGTTGATTGGAATCGCTGAATTTACCGTCGCAGATCTCGCATGTGTAAGGACGTTCTCCAGTGTGGACCCGCAAGTGACGTCTGAGGTTGGCCACCTGAACGAATTGACGATCGCAGTGCGAGCAATGATATGGCTTCTCTCCAGTATGGAGGCGCATATGGGTCTTAAGGTGGTGGTCCCGGGTGAAGCGTTTGTGGCACTCAGGACATTCGAAGGGCTTCTCGCCAGTGTGGGTGCGCTCATGGTTCTGCAAAACGTGCTTGTAGCCGAAGCTGCGAGAACAGATTTTGCATGTAAAGCTCTTGTCGCGAGATGGATCCTTGGAGCCAGCACCTCCTGCATTGCCACCCGCGCCCTCGTGTGTGGAGTTCGGAGAGCTGCCGCTGGAAGGCGGAGAGATGGGACCACCCGGTGTGTGGTAAAGATCATTCACACTCATGCTGATCTCCGTCTGGAACTCCTTCTTCACCGACAACTTGCGAGCCTTCTTCGCTGGCTCATGGTGCTGAGGCGTGCTGTTGGGGGAGCTCAACGGGTGCTTGCCACTGCCCAGAGGTGTAGACACCGGCGAGTGTGGACTAGCAGGCGGCGAATGCAAATGTGTGCCCTGAGGCGGCAGTGACTGCTGGGCGGCCCAGGCTCCAAACAAAGCCGCGGGATTGTGTGGGAATAGTGTGTTGGCCAATGTGCTCATAGGCAGCTGCGCCATGAAGGCGGCAGCCTGCCGATTGGCAGCCAGGAGCTGGGTGGGCGAGAGCATTCCAAAGGCTGAGGCAGCGGCCGCCTGTTGAAGACCCATAGCTGGGTACATTGCTGCGGCGCTGGTGGCTGATGTGTTGGCCGACATTGGTGGCGACAGCGACATTGAACGGTCAACAGCGACGTCCTCTCTCTTGATGCCTGCCAATGCAGCAGCTAAGCCTGAAACAAAAGATAGAATAACAGTTAGTTGACTGTTTAAGTGCGACTTAAAAGCATGATAAGCGGAAAAAAATAACCAAAGCGTAGCGGCTCTAAAGGATTCGCTGCAGCATGTGTCTCTCGTTACGAGCAGGAACTCATAAGAGAAAAACTTTCACATGTGCCTTAAATACATATGTGAGAGAAGCTCCGTGCTCTCTGTTCTCTTCTGGCTGCTCTCTGTGTTGTGCTCTCTAGCTTTTGTTTTGGTGGGTAACGAGTTAAGTGCCGGTTTCTGGCCAAACTTGTAAACAAAGCCTAATTGATCCAAATGTGTAAAGACGAGCTTGTATATTCTTGCGAATGTGTGTGTCTGTAAATATGGCGTCGGCCATTAGCCTGAAGACGTTTAGACGTCGCTACTTCTGCCATATGAGAGAGTCGGCGGAATTTTTTCTTGCCTCATTCTCAGATATTGAAATCGTTTAGGAACAAATATTACAAACAAAAAATTCGGACAATCGGACAAATACAATAGAGGCGTCCAGAGTTAAAAAAAATAAGATTGCACACAAATTTAATAATACTTACTTCGTGTCTGTGCGTCTTGCAGCATTGATATGGCCATCGAAACGTTATTCTTCCTGTGTTTAATTCCTTAGTGTTTCCTTCACCAGGAAAAATGCAATGTTACGATTCGCTTGATATATTTTTTTGGTTTGAATTTTTTAGACAGCCAATTTTCACGCACTTTCTTTTAAGGATATGAATTATTTCGTTCACGCACTTTTGTACTTTGAGGTAGAGGGTTTCACTGATTTTTCCTTTATATAAAAGTTCACCGATTTTGCAAAATGAGGTAGTTGTAATTTGATTAGGTTTGTGTTATTCGCGTTTGTGTGTGCGGCACAACAAATTGTTGTTCCTCTCACTGACAGAGCCAAATCACGACTGATACAAATTCGCTGCGTGAGCTAACTATAAGTACGCTTTGCCGCGGCGAAAGAATCCCACTCACCCTCTCACGCACTCACACTGCCACACAACTACGCACTCAATTCCCTCTCCTGCTCACTCGCACGCTGAGCACGCATGCAGAGAGCAGGAGAAAGCATTAAGGCGACGGCGAAAAACGATCCCCAGACCCGAAGCAGGTAAACTGGTACTGGGCGGCACTCCGTTGAGTTGAGCTGAGCTGAGTTATTTTCATCGGTTAGTTCTTTTTTTTTTACCTAAAAGTGCTGATTTTTCATATGCAAATTAGTGGAAAAGAGACAGCCGCTGGTAAATTTTAATGTCGAAGTCGTAGTTGATTCTAGTTTCACAATCAGTGCCGGTTTTTTAACAAAAAAGTGATGCGAAATATCTTAAGTTTACGCACAACGTGGTTTTATGGACCCCTGCGTTTTTTGTAGTCATAAAACATAAAAAATGAAAACTATGTGTTGTCCATGAAGGAGCATTAAAAACTTATGACTACTTCCGCTGCTCCTGTGTTTTTAGAGCCTTCATAAAAAGTGCACTAGAAGGCCGTCTTAAGTGGAGCAAGGATCGGATGCGAGCTCTTTTGGAATGGGCACCCAGCGGACTCGGCAAAAAAACTCACTCGACGTCCCATATCAATTTCCCCTTTCTGCGTACGAGTTCGTTTTTTTTATTTTTCTTCTTTTTTGTAAAAGAACTCAACTGGCGAAGGGGATGAACGCCACAGGAGAACTGGTCGAAAGGGAAAGAGCGAGAGCGAAAGAGCCAAAAGTCAGGAAAAGAGATGCCTTGGACGGGGTGGAAATCCAAGCGTGCGCCGTAAGAGTGAACAGGAAGTAAACAAAACGTCGGCTTGATGATGAGACCCACATCAGCAAAAGGTCCGAGTCTAAAAAATGTATATGAGTGAGTTTTTTCTCCTTTCCTTCAGCCTGTTGAGCGAAGTCACAAAAAAGTGGAAGTTCGGTTAAATGGGTAACTAATTATTGGCACACGCCTAAAAAACGAATTGTAAATACGGAACTAGTAAAAAACATTCTCAGGTAGAAGCAAAACTCAAGAATCATAAAAAACAGTCAGTGGAGTTGGAACATACAAATCACTCAGCTTGCTTCGACGTTTTCCGTGACTTTTGCGGATTGACTTTTAAATGGTTTTATGTAGATTTTTATGGCAAGGACACGCTGTGCTGAACTTATGTTGAAAATAGGTCTAGATCGGTATACTGGTTCTGTAGGTAGGCCAAGGACGCGCCGGACTGGCAGGACTGGAAGAACTCGCCGGGCGGTTAATGCGAACTACCGTGGATTTTTCGAAAGTGAAACCGAACAATAGCCGAAAGGGACACGCACATCCTTGCTCTGCATAATGTTACGTAAAATTCGAATAGTTTTTGTCATCGAATGAGCATGGTTGACTTCAGCGAAAGATTTTAGCAAAAATAAAATTCGCAGAAGGCATTAAACAATATTTGAGAACCCAAACTGACCCTATTGATAAGGATTTCTGGGGTTTTGGGCTGAACTGACCGGTTTTTGCACATTTTCGCTAATACCCAGGTTTCGGATTAGTCAGAAATAATTTCGGCTTGTTTGCTTGATAAGGAGAGAGAGTACGACTTGGTATTGAAAAAGCAACTTAAGCTCAACTGATTTTATTCAGATCCGGGCATTATCTCCCATGACTTTGCCAGCAATCAGCAAGCGAGACTATATTATCACAGCGAGTGAAAGCAAAGTTGTTTGAGATTTGGAATCGCAAACCGAACCAAAGTCGTTTGAGAATGCCTTCCACACGTGCTAAACAGTGTGTGTGTAAGTAGGGCAGTAGTGCGTACAAAAGTGCGTATAGTCCGTTGATAAGGTTCAATCTGAGGAAACTAACCTGGGTTAACAAATTGGTCCAACAAACAACAGACCAAATATTATTAATTTGATAGTATTCTTCGAAATAAGACCCTTTTTATTTGCCCATGTCAATTGCCGAGATTTTCTTACTAGACTTTATGCTTTCATTCTTAGCACAACTTTAACCCTCGGCTCTAAAAATAAAAACAAGAAAAGAGGATGCCTTGGGCAAACATAGAGTTCACTCTTTTTTTTTTTTTTTTTTTTTTTTTTAAAGACAAATTTTGGGCAAATATATCGGATGAAAACGAGGGCTGTCAACAAAGAGACAATTGTTATATATAAAAAAGGGGGAAAACGCGAAAATAAAACCGAAAGTGAAGGCTTAAACTATCAAACGACACGCATGTGCCTTGAAGCACCCCTACGGTTACAACATAGGGGTTTTTTTTATTGTTTGGAAACCCATGAGTGTGCCCACAATTTTTAAGTAATTTGTAACACTCGATCGATTTTTTGCTGTGTTTTTTAAGAGTCCAATTTCTTGATTTATAGTCAATCGGGTAGTAACGATTTTATGATGTTGGCAGTGGTTGAAACATCCGAAAAATATTGGTGAAATGCAGTATGTGAAATTCATTATGTCTTAAGTTCCATTCTGAGCCACGTGATTTATTTCGTAATCCTTCTACTTAAAGTTGGGACCTGGATTTAAATTGTTCCCGTACTTATCATTAACCATCCGCTAATCGGCTGTCGTAATCTGTGGATATAACTGGCATGGCTAAGGCTACCACTTATGTAAATCCAGTTTTAATTCGATGGAAAACCCTTTTCATGCATACGAGTAAGAGGGGGAGACATTGCAGAACTAGTTTTAAATAGGAACTAGCAAATGTGTATATGATAATTAGTCACTTTCCGAATTTTCTCAACTTGCCGTTCCATATTAAATCTGTACTTATATTACCAAAATTGGTTTGTCAAAGACTATTTTATTTCTAACTTTCAAATTTCGATTCAATTCACCCTGATCTTGCCGCATCGCTCTCAGCAGCATCCCTAAGTCAAAATTGTATCTCGTTTTTTACAGACACGGCGTGCATGCGGCACGCTTACTAAGAGGGATGGGATATTTTATATCAAATTAAAAAGGAGGAACCCAAGAAGAATAATTTCGTACCTTTGGCGCATGCCAAACGTACGTCTTTCCCAAAGCGTGCGCTTATATCATCTTAAGGGAAAGGGTTAAGAAAAAGTAGAAGAAAAACATTGTTGAATGAACTAGCTCTTCACGAACGAATTTTCGTAATCCTAGTGATATAATCAGGAAGCCTTGGATCATGGGATTACCTAAGCTGGCCGCGGAAGAGTTCCTATAGGGATTAAGATTAGGCTGCCGCCGCAAGAGAAGGCCGGATTAGAAACTTACGTCCATAATAATGCTGCAGGCTATCTGTATTGTATACACTTATTTTAAGACAGGCTGTGTAAATTGGTTACATTTGAACTTGGTTTTTAATAATCAAACCCATATTCCTGGTATATTTTTCGCATTCCTTAGTAGGCGACAGTTGATAATAATTTTCGTTAATTGTTTGCGAAAATAAAGGATAGGTACAAGAGGACTGCATGTAAATAACACCCACGCAAAGGGGATTAGGAGGCTAATCCGTCTTGTCCAAATGACCAGGAAAATATGCTTTCCCAGATCCCGAACAATGACTATGAGTCGTTACATACATACTAGCAACATATTTTCCATTTTCGGTGGGCAGTTCCTGAGCTAATTAAAATTGTAAGCAGTCTTACATTTAAGGGTAATTCATTATATATTCTATTCTGAAGATTACACCGTATATTTAAGTAGTTCGTGTGGCTACGATCTATGATTTTAATATGTATGTATCCAGCTTCATTCAGAATCACGGCCATGAGGCGTTAGACCGCACTCGAGTGGGCCATTTAAAAAACGCTAAACAGTCATAAAATCACAGGTAGCAGGACTCATAATAAAAAATAAAACATTAAAAAACGGAAGTGCCAGTAAAAAAAGTCAACCACTTGCATTCGTAAAAAAGTCAAGATAGCATAAAAGGCCCGGGATAGAGTGAAATAGCTGATTGAACTGGTATCGACACCCAGTGTGCGGCGAATTCATTTACGACGTGAAGATGGCATGCAAATGATCAAAAACTCAAGACGACATGGTCTTGTTTATGACGCAAGGATCCTACGACCTACGGCATTCTTAAGCCGGATTTAGTTCAGTTTTGCATATTTTTTGCATTGTTATTCTTTTTCCTTTGCCCATTTTTTCTTTTTAAGAGAAATTTGACTTCTTAATTGCCGGCTAACTCAAGGCTGGTATTCTCTCTACCTGTGACCCGCAGCCAGCCGAGGACTCAACGAGCAAAGAAGGAACCCACGCTTACAGGTAGATCTGCTTCCTTGCTCTGCCGTCTGCTCTCAGTATATTTAGGAATTCCATAATTATGATCCTCATTGGGCCCAGAGGCCTGCGTTCTTGCGAATTAAAGAAAACGAAAGAAGAAAAAACAAAGCAGGCCGAGTCGCGAAAAAAATCGCGACGCGCTCTAAGCCGGAGATTAGCCGAGGGATTTAGAGGAAAATCCGTAAATATTACGCCCCTTTGTAGGGGATCAAGCTTAATCGCCATGCTTAAGACTGGCTTATTTGCTTGAAAAAATTTAATCCGTTTCTGAAGGTAGACGTAATATGTTTTTTCTATCCCATTCCAGATTCCAGCTGCTGGAAAGAGGTAAAACTCGGGAGTTGAAAAAATAAATTGAAGCAAATTGCTTTTTATTAGCATGCGTAAAGAAAAAGTTGAATCCCTGGATTAAGCTGAACCAGTGGCTGTCCACATGACCTGCGCAGGTAACTCGCTCACTTCAATCCCGGAAAATGTTGCTTAGCTACTGATCCAGTGATCAGGCTGGGATTATAGTTAACTTAAGGAGCCCGATTATACTTAATCTACGATACGCGCCAGGAAATCGAAGGATTGTGGCGCAACAAGTAAACCGCAGTTCCGCAGATCACGATTAATCTGAGGATTAAAACTGCGACACTTGGAAAATCTTGTGCGCTGGGCCAATTTTTTTGAATGAAGGGTAAATTACTAGATTATGGTTACTGCTGGCTTTATTTAAATATTTAAAAAATATTTTGGTGATTATAGTATTATTATATTTTTGAACTTTGTAAAATGGTCATCTGGAAAGCATCGAAATGTGTTTCTCGTTGTACATATAACTTGCGATTTGTATATATAATATAATTTAATATAATATAATATAATATAAAATAATATAATATAATATAATATAATAAAATAAATATAAATCTCGATCGTTTTGAGATGATAAAATATTTGTCTGAAACTGTTTTAATCGATCCATACGCTTGCTGAGATATTTTTGTCTTTATGTACCAAAACAAAAGATTTTGGAATCAGGCTGGTGGGTGCCCTTACTCATGTGATCGTAGGGCTACTGTGCTCGTTACTTTATTGTCCAGAAATTCTACTTCCTGTGAGATTGCTTAACGAGTCATAGGCTGTAGCACTTCCTGAATACCTATTGTTGGGCTTAAATTATTTTAAAGAAGGTGTTCTTGGTTCTGACAGTTATTTCCGACTTCATTTTAACCGGTGAATACTTGCCACCGGCAGGATTTCAAATTAGCTGTCCTTAGTCATATTTTGAGTATTTTCGTGGATATTTTCTGTGGCTTCTTAAAAATTTTTTCCCGCCAACAGGAGATGCAAATCACTCCCAGACGTATAATTTGCGAATGATTTTCGTGGCTTTTCGTCCCAGGCGTGGCTTTCCTTATCGTTTCAATAGCGTTGCCCGCTGGGCCAGTCACGCAACTTTTTGCTTATGAGCACTTTGTTTCTTATCAAGCTCTGTCCCGCGCTTATTCTTGCACTATGATGCTGAGCAAATTATATTAGACAACAATACCTATAGAAACATTAAGCATAAATTTGCGAGTTGAAACGCAGCGTCAAGATCAAGGCTTTCGCTGTGCTTATCAGTAGGTCGTACAATGCACCCGGAGCGCATTTTAGTCAACCAGTTTGTTATCAGCATCAAAGCTATTTATTTTTTCAAAGAACTCGCCTTCCTTTCGGTTTCAAAGAGTGGGGGAATTGTAGAAAAACATACATGTATACACTTGGCAACAGAGTGTGCCAGGGATTGTCACGTAGGCAGTGAGGTGATCAATTTACCCACGACTAGACTCGAATCATCTTTCTTTTGAGAAGCAAAAATTCTTTTGAATGACTATAAGCGATACCGTTAATACTGCAAAATAACTAAGCCTAACTGATTTGTCCTTGTTGTCTTATAATTTTAATAATTATATGCCAAAATCAACACAGTTTAAATATGAATAAGAGAAACGGTTAATTCATAATTAAAAACATAATACCATTAGAATATGCTAATCCCAAGAACACGATTTTTTTTTTAATCCAGCAAGATAAGGTCCCGATTTCAGTCATGGCCGTTCACGCCGATGGACATTTTGCGTGCGATTTCAAAGCACCGCCAAAAAATGGAAAGGTGCAACGAAGATGTTGACATGATGTCACTCACATGTCCGCAAGTCAATCCAATTAAACAAAACCACGCAGTGGAAACCGCAAAAAGTTGAGGCGTGACAGGATAATCAGGCGACGATTGTTTGGCAATTAGACTGAAGCGAAGTCGTAGAAAAGTCAGCTAACAAAAAAGAACTCAAGACAAGCATTAAAACTACAAAAAGTATACAAGTATCGCATTTCACACGGATGAGCAGCTTTTTATTTCGAAACTTGAGGGGTGGCTGGACTAGTCCTTTGTTTATTAGTGGTTGCCTGTCAACAGTCCTATTCCTACTCTTGTCACTTTTTAGTAAAATTTTGCAGAAATGAAGCTGTAAATTGCAATGATTTTCCGATGACAGCTGGACGACAATTGATATGATGAGGGGTTCGAATAGGGGCCACACGCATATAGCCGGACTACATACAGCCAGTATTTGTAAGAATAGGTTGTCAACAAGCGCGCCAAATGGCAATTTTGAACGGCCAATCCTTTTTTAGGCTCGGGAGGGAAACAATTAATCAACTGTAATCCCACCTACAACAAATGAAGGTAGACTCGGTGTGTCATTAAATCAAACTGCATGATTTATGGACGGCGAGGGAAGCAGCTCCTTTCCCTTTCCTGCTCCTGAAGAATTATTGTGTATGTCACAGGCTCCGATGTTCTCTTTTTCTTGTTACTGGCATTTTAGCTTTGTTTAGATCCGGAATCGGGCAACACCATTAAAAATTTAACAACGACACTCAGCCAGTTGGCTAACTTCCACTCCGGCAGATTCATTAATCATAATTCAGGCATAGCCCACTTCAATAGACTTTTTACTTCAGATTATTTGACGTTACTCAACAAAAGACCAAACTCAAGACTACAGTTCAAGAATTTTCAATGGTCGGTAAAGTTTTTCGTTACTCCTCTGGGTCTCCTTTAAAAATTCTCGTCATGCGGTCTCGTTTTAGTTAGTCAACTTTACTGAAGAAATGAGAATTGCAGAGATCTTCATTCTATACGGCGTTAGCACAATTGATTGAATAAAGCAGATGTTTTAAATTCATTATCCGAAGCCACAGTTTATTTATTTAATGATGGCATTGGTATATCAGTATTCGAAAATGCTAAACTATTCCCAAAAACATGTTGGTCACATATTTGTGGCGAATACATTTGAGGGCTTATTCAATTTTGAAAATTGCAAAAATACAGGACAAGCCACCCTAAGGTGAACTTGTATGTAGAACTAAGTAAAATGCCTGCGGAGTTTACCGAAACGGCGCCTAGGCAACTAATGTGTGGAAATTAACTATCAGCACATATCCGTCCGCGAGCAAGGATTTTTGCACTCATCCTTGCAAAGGGGGACAGTAGCTTCATCATGTTGCGTCGTTAAGTACTTTTCCATACAAAGTGGACACGTTTCTGCCTATTGTCCAGACAACCGATTGAGATGTCACCTTGCAGCATTAACATAAATTATCGATTCGCTGCGAGATTCTTACGTGATATATCAGCAAATTAACAGACATTCAACCCAATAAGATTATCCTTTCTTGTTGTTCCTTTGATCGACCGCCCTATTCGTATGTAAGCGTGTGGGGATTGGAAGTGTATCGAAAAACTTGTTCCTTTTGAGTGACACACTGATGGAATTAGGCATCAAATTCATTTGCCGTCTTAGATGTGCCCGCAATCCTTTTGGTTGTTGAAAAGGCACGTATTCTTTGCAGTTCGGCCGAGCCAGTAAAGTAAGAATTGTGTTTGTGGTACGTAGAAACTTTAACACTATCCAATTTTTTAAGTTGTATTTACCAGACCTCTGAAATAACCACCCTTTGCTATGTAGGCAAGTCATTTTAAAGGAAAAACAAGCTGTAAGCAATGATAATCAGCGGAGTATTTTTACAGAACTGATTGGAGGAAAATGTCTGGTTTTCGATGCGATTTGAGGGGAACAATACGAGTAAGATAACCCAAAGTCGCTCTGGTCAGGGGTTGTCGGTGAAAGCAAATGCATTTCCGGCTATATTTACTCAATTGCAATTTCAATCGACTGTCACCGACTAAGCGACTGATAAGAATAAGAAATTTCCACGACTGAAGAGGGGAGTGGAGCCGGGATGTATTTTTAAAATATTGTTATTGAATAGGCAAATTAAAATGTTGCTGAACTTGGCCTCTTTGTGTGTGGGTGATGACAATCCGCGCCTTATCTATCTAAGAAGCACTCCAAAAGTGACTGGACATTTGGTTAGGTTAAATGTTTATTTACGTTGTGGCGCCAGTCAAAAGGGGACTAATGAACTTGACCCAAGACAGTAATGGAACTTTCATTGCTGGCCCTAAAGTGAGGGATACGGTAACCTATGAACCCAAGAGCAGTTTATTTCTCTTTTTGGCTCATTAGTTCGTGACCAAGGCAAATCCTTTGCAATTTTGCCACTAGAAAATTCCAGTGGCCTAGAAAGAAATGAAAACAAAATACAATACTGACCCTAATCAGATATGCCCAAGGAACCCACGCAAAACATGTGCAATCTTGCGCAAAAGGATAACAAATTTTAAGCACATGGGATGGCAGGATATCGTTGGCTGGCCTTCTGACCAGGGTGCCGTGCCGTTGATGAGAAACGCAGACGAAGAATGTGCGCATTGAGGCGAGCATGCAAAATGTAAGGCCGGCCTGTCCTCTCCAGCAAGAAAAACAAGTTCATGCGGTACAAAACACATATGCCTCGTTGAATTTTATTTTTCCACTTCTTGTTTGTGAAGAGAAGGTCCTCGTCCTTATCCCTCGAAGGGAAACCCGACACTTGGGTAACTAGGACATAAAACACAAATAAATCAGAGAGGCGCTCGATAAAAGTAAAAACCATTTCCGGTATCAGCGTGTAGTCCAGGCAACTTTCGATTTCGATTGTATATCGGAGCCAGATTTTCTATAATTTCCACGTCAAATCGAGAACAATAACAGGGAGAGCCACGCCCCTGAAACATTCAAATTTCATTTCCGAGTAGGCAGGTCTTTGGGTAACGATTAATCGATCGAATTTGAGGACTGAAAGTAAAATCGGAATTTCCGGCCAGGTATTGTGTGGTCTCATAATGATCACTTATCATGTTGCAAAAAAGGTGAAAGTTGGTTTCATTAGGGAGTAGTTTGCGGTTTGATGCCTTGGCATTCCGATTATTGTGGTAGCCATTTAGTAAGAAAGCCCGCATAGTTTTGTTTAAATTAAAGTAGCATATCCGTTGTGACAATTTCTTTAGTGCATACTGGCCCCTTCGGTTCCACCCCTAATGACTGGACAATTTAATGGAATCTAACTAAATATTTCCGCTTATTGTTAATCAATTTTTTGTATACAAATTGCCCTTCGCAATATTCGATCATAACCAATTTTACAAAGCCTTAGATCAATTCAAATATATCTGAATATATGCTGGCGTAAAAATTCAGTGAGGAGGCATGCATACATACAATTTTTTTTTAAATATAGTGAAATTTCATAGCAACACATGCTAAATTTAAAGGAAATGGGGATGTAAATGTAAATTGCTTACTTAAGCTACGTGGGAGATATATATGTAAGTCATTCGATTTCGATCCATTTAAAAACCAAAAAGTGTAACACAAGAAGTTATCTACCGTCAACTACATTGCGAACCTTTTGTCAATTCCTGGAAAAGATCTTAATCGCAATGAGCTGCGTATCCCAAACCTATAGTATCATTTAATCATGATAAAAGTAATTCGATCAATATAGGAATCATTTCGCATTTGAGCAGCCCTTTTTAAATCAAGTGTTTTGTGGTTTCGTTTACCTGTGTGTAAGTGAAAATAAAAAGTATCAGGTGACTCTTGCCTAGCAGTTCCCATAAAAAGGACGAACCTACCGCCGATCTTGTCTAGTGGTTTTTAGTCATTTAGTTCTGCCAACGTTAATTGTAAGGCCTTAATTGATCTAGCTTTTTTGTTAAATATGGGCAATTCGTGCCGCTGTACGACAATATATATATGTATTTTTAATCACTACCTTAACTCTGAAATATAGTCTGTCAGCTGACCATTAAAACCGTTTTTAAATCACAAATAAGAAATACGAAGCGATTTTAATTTGAGCTCTAGACGTTCCCCTACCGTAAAGAGCAAATCCTTTGTCCGGGCTTCGGCTCGCCTTCAGGCCTCTCTCGTCATTTCTATATTGCTTTTGTCTGCTGGCCACATTGTCCAGTAAAAAGGTTTGAGTGTGCACTCTGAAATTTCGCAACATGTTTCACATTATTGATGATGAGCCGCCTCTGTAAGAGATCCTTTTATTTTCCGCTGCATTGCAGCATCGGGGTCATAATGAGCGTCTCATAAGGGATTTGGAAAACATGTCTGAATACTCCGCCACAGGATATCGCTTAGCTCCCACATGGCCTTGTATAATCACGCTTGACCAGTGTAGTTCTTGTGCGGAAATTCTTTCAAATTAGTTCACTTGGTTAAGCGTGAAGAGATGATTAATAGAGGTGCAATTTTATGGTATGTGTGAGTAACCTATGTACTACTATATAATGTTAAATATGCAGAGTAATCCAGAGGAAGCCAATTGGTGCCTAGGAGGATCCTTTAGCAATGTGTTACAATCACTTTCCCATGACATGCAGTCCTCATCCTTGCATCATGGTATCCTTTTTACATGTGTGGGAAACAAACACTTTCCCTCGCTGCCTGCAACTCGCTGCTCGTCTCGCATTACATTTTGTACATCCTGTGGCAACCTGCAAAGGATTGACATTCAGCTGACAAGTGTCAACTACAAAATACAGTATGTGTCGCCTTGGAGCAGTGGGAAGAATAGAATAAGAAGGGACCAACAAAATTATGCACCAACTAGAAATAGTAGCGGAAATAAAATCCAAGGAATAAAACCTAGTTGAGTGCTAAAAGGATATTAGGGCCTAAGTGTCCTCGAATCGTAAAATTGCCGCTTAGGCCAAAAAAGCAATCCTGTAATTCCAGCAATGTTTCTACGTCGGAATTTGAGTACTCTTCTGCGCACAAGTATAAGTACATATAAGTATAGGGCTTGCTCAATTGGGATTGAAATGTTTTATACATTGGTCAACTTGAACGCCTCCAACTAAAATACATACGCAAGTTTAAAAACTTTGAACTCGGACATCTGGCAGCAACTTATTCCCAAAATAAATATACCTCCATATAGAGCACTTCAACGCGAATGCAATAATTTGCAGACATCACATAGCAATGCTGTTGTCCCTTACATTTTTTCGCTTACACGGGCAATAAGTTGCCTTCGTTCTGTTAAGAAACTTCTCCGCCTCCCAGGGCTCTACTTCTCGTGCTTTTATGGCGGCGCATTGACACATCGCTGTTCTTTGGTGCAAATTAGCTGCCACCCTGCTATAAGTAGCGGTCAAGTCAGCTTCCTGGGATATTTTTTGCGCCGTTGAATGTTTTACGCATCTCGACTGACATTAAACGCACCATTATGTGGGCATATAGGATTTCTTTGAAATTGATGTTTTGTTTTTCCTTTATGGATTAGATGTGTAAGTCAGGGTACTTTTAACATGGCTACCTCGGCTTTGCGGCGGCTTAGAAAGGGATAATATATAATTTAAGTGAGTTTGCTTGTGACCAAAGTTTATTGCCTATTTAATTTCAATATCATTCTGGTTTTAAGTTGGACGATGTGTTCCCCTCGGCGATTATAAATAATTCGTGTGCCTTTATTTCATCCTAAGAGCGCTATTTTTGTCGGCAGTTCATTTTTTTACTCAGATCTTCCCCTCTGTTAAATTCGTATCCGACAAGCGTGCGCAGCGCCTGCTGCATTTCAAATGTTAAAAAGTTCAAATATTTCCTGAAGAAATCCCAAGCAAATGTCTCATTTCCTGCAACAATTGTCTCCATGTGCTCACCACTTGGAGAAACGAATAATATTTTTTCTTGGTTGAGCATAGGGGAGGAGCCAAGAGACGTAAAGAACTCTTCTTGTATAAGGCAAGGCATATGCATATGCTCAGCTCTGCACATGGTCACCTTTGCATGACCTTGAGTGCGTGCCTAAAACGAGGGGCTGGCTGGGGAAATAAGTATAAGGGGGACTTACAGAATTTTTAGAAAATATCTTTTTATTATCTTTTTGGTTAGTTCATTTATAAATCAAGGGCCCTGCCCTTTCCTTATTATCTTCTTTTTCCTTTTTTTTTCTTTGCGTCTATACTAGCGCCAATGAAACACGCTATCCCAGGTATTTAAAGTCGAAGCAAAGTTCGGATTGCAGACCACAAACGGCCCTTGCATTATGAAAGATAATCTTTTTGAGGCTGGACAACAAACAAAACCCAAACACCTGAGCCAGAGAACACCTGTGAGAATATTCAACAAAGCGCAAACGATGCGCAAAAATTGCATGAATCCAGGAACACCTTAAGCAAATACCAAGATATAAAATTTGAGACCACTTAACTCAAACAAAAACCACAAGGATGCTGCCGAATTTCTGAAACAGAGCTGAACAACTCTATGAAGTGCATCCGTTTGCTTTTTCACTTTCACAATGAAAACCAAAACCACAGCGAAAAAATAAACATGCATGTGTATGTATGCACAGGATATGCTATTATTATTTCCTTGCCCTAGTGTCCTAGATTGGAATGGAAAACAATGAACCGGACACTGCGATCGAATTGCCAAAAGCAGATTGCTCATGGATAACGAAAATAAAAACTGAATATACATATGTATGAGCATATGTACCCTTGTTTTAACACTATAACACTATTTAATATAGTAAATTCGTATAAAAAGTTAAAAATAAAAAAAAATAATAACATCTATTGTAGGGCCGCCATAGCCAGACGTGATAGTTTCTTTCTTTCTTTTGCTTTAGTCTTTATTCCTTTTGTCTGGATTCTTCTGCGCAACCTTGGGAATTTTTTTACCCTTTCTTGTTGCGGCAAGTGTCTTAAATCTTTTATTCTTTCCCTTTTGAAAACTACATTGTGTCAGGCTCAGTCACCTCGCCCCGAAGATAAAGGACAATTTTTGTATTGTTTTCTTTTTAGCCTTTTACTTCCTCTGAGTTGTGTTGTCTTCATGTGTGTAGGTTACAAGCCGCAAAGTCGAAGGACTGACTTAAATCCTTGCGCAAGTTTCTGGAATAAAATGAGGGTCAAACACTTACAATATATATATTTGTATATATATATATAGTGTGCTAGAAACGCAGATGGTTTGTTGGCTCTGTGAAATCTGATTGCTAGAGTTGGTGAATCCGGTTTATATGCGGTTGTACATTTATTTATTACTGCATTTTGACTAACTACTCTCCTGGAAAGCGGCTCACTACTAATAATAGTTCGCTATGTATGAATATACATATTATGTATGTACAAATGTAGGTCCAAGCGTCCTCCGTCTTTTTATGTTTTCCTATTGAATAACGGTGTGCCCGTGCAAACACCATCCCACATTGTTTCCATATTCTACCTTATTCGAGTGGCGGCAGATGAAGACCTTCACGTGCTCCATTGCTGGGCGCCCACCCATAACAAACAAAAATGGCCGCCAAAACAGAGACGGAAAACAACACGCATGTGCTCCAATTTAACACTTTCGCTCTCTTTCGCCCGCACGTGGCGCCCAATTTAACCCTTTTAATGCCGTCTCCGTCTGCTCAGCGTCTGTCGGCCATTGACTTGCGCTCTTTCGTATGTGAAGCTCCATCCAGTTCTTTTCGTCTTTCCCCAATGCGCCTACCGGTTCTCTCTTTACTCGTCACCATCGCTCAGGCATGCTCTTCGCCGCAACCTCTTCGCTCAGTGAAAAGGGGAAGCTACAATTTCAATGTTTTTATTCTACCCCTTCATTGAGCGCTCATGGGTTTGAGTGAGTTTTTTTCAACGCTGTCTCTCTCTACTTCTCTCTATCTCCGCACCCTATACTCATATTTGTATGTTTCTTGGTATGTATTTTATATTGAAAGCGAAAGGATTTTGTACATTAAAAGGGTGAATGGGAACATTTGGGGTAGTTGCTTATTTTTATCGATTTCTGAGTTCTTGCGCCAGTATATTAGTGCGGCGAATACACATATACACACACTTGTGCACGACTCTTTCATTGCTATTCGCTCGCTGTTTCCCTCTTAACTCTTTATTTAGCGTTCGTGCATTATTTTTATTTCGACAGCGTCTCTCACCGATTTGTGTGTTTACATCTGTGTGTATCGCGATATTTTGTCGGATGAGTCAGCCAAGTAGGCGGAGTTTGATCGATAATATTTACGAAATGGCGTCAACTCTTTGAGTTGCATGTTCTCAATAACCGCTTAGGACCGTAATCTTGTAATATTCGATATCAGCTTAGCCTATTTTAATATTTTTTGTATTTTAATGTATTTGATTGAAATAAACAGGGCAATGACCACTATAAATTTTTTTTTACAAAAGCAGTAATTCATTTGATGAGTTTTAAAATCCAAGTGAGAGTATTGTTTTAAATATTCGATTGCCTTATTGGAGATTTACATATGTATATATCCTGGTTTGTAAGTGAAAGCTTCAAGATTTACATTTTAGTAAGTAGTAAAACAAGTAGTTTATATACATATTGTATATATATATATATATATATATATATATATATATATATATATTGTATTTTATATATACATATTATATTTATATAATATATTTACAAAACAAATTCGTACTATCCTAGAAAAAAATTCTTTATAATACTGACCAAGAATAAAAACAAAAATACGAGTTATATTAATAATATATCAATTAATACATAAATGTATGTGTACATACAAATAAGGTATATAAGTAAATTGCTTAACATTGGTTAATAATCTAATAGTAAGAGTCGTCAGATCCGAAAAGTCATATATGCAACGTCAAATATTTTTCTAACTTCCGTTTCCTTTTTTATACACATGTCGTTCATTTCGCCTTACTTTTTAATTTGGAAAAAACAACATATTGGTGACTTACTGCCACTTAAGGCTAGAGAGCATTACTTAAACCATTATGTAATGGCCCATAGAAGCCAAAAAACAGATACATCTTCTTCAGTTGTGCTGTAGGAAAATGTAGCAAAATGTACGAAAATTTCAATGATGTCACACTAACTATTGCAGCCCTTAATATATATATTTCACATATACATATAGGACAAACAGTGTACTATCGATCTGGACCGCCACTGGTTCATCCACCTTATGCATTCTTATTCTTGGTCTCTTCATAACGTATTCATTAATAACTAATATCCTGAAGCCACAAATAACATCACCTCCGTGAAGAGGCGAACCATTGTTGTTTTTCTGGTGGTTTTCAATTACATAAAAGACAGGGAGCGCCTGTAGCTTAAATGACATGTGTGTATGTTCATCCGAGTCTACATATACACCCATCGATGAAAGTTTGAAATTAACACCAAAAACGGTCAGGCCAGGCCTGCGTAATTAATGAGTCCCGAAAAACCCCGAAGGAAAATAAGAAACTTTGTCAAGAAATACACTACAAAAAAGGTAGGGGCATTTATTTTCAAAGGGAAAACGCCTAAGTGTACCGTATGTGCCAGGTACCAGGTCGCAATGGTCATTTTTCTCTGTGCAGTGAAGTTTTTGTTTGCCCAATCGGTCAAATTGCTCGAACTTAGCTTGTGGCAGCCTACAAGCAAATGATTTTAGCTTTATCCTCCTTGCCTCTCATATTTCCCATCCACCTAAATTCATTGCTAGTTCTCCAGGGTTAATTTCATCTTCTTATTAAGCTGTAAGTCTTATAGCTATAAGAAGAACAGCTTTCCCACGGGCTTTTTCAATATATATTCGATTTATTTAAATTACTTTTTCCAAAGTAAGAGCAATAAATTATGTAATTAGAAATGGGATGCCTGGCAACCCTCTCCAATCGGCGCCTCCAATTGAAAGTGCTGAGCTGATGACCACATTTGCGTGCCAAGGCAGCGGCTGCTCTTTAAAATGAGCCTTGCATGATAAGTGATTAATGGCAAACACAATTCCCACCGCCATACGACTGTAAATGTCTGAAATCCAATCCAATTCGACTACAGGAAGCGACAACGAATCATCCAAAATAAACAATCCGTTGCGGTCGCAGTTCTTCTTTAATCGGCCTTATTCATATGTTTATCATGGTATATTCAAAGCAAATCTTGTTTAATTCGTATACAAAAGACTCATTTATAAAAAAGAATGTATATATTTTTGGCATCCATCTATACAACGGATTGAGATGGTCAAACTTTTGAACTAAGTTTAAGTGGATAGCTCATAAAAACGGCCGACTGTGTGATGATGAAGCCCCGATGTGGGTGTCTCTTTGTAGGAATACGTATCGTAGGTGGATCAGTTTCAAAATTGTACCGGAAAGCATTCTTTTGAATTGCCAGACGGGTGTAATGACTGGTCTTTGTATAATCCCCGGAACTGCCTCATGTCGTATTTTCTCCGAGTCTTTGACTAACATCGTTTCCCTTATAAGCTGTTATAAAAGGTTAGGCGTTCTGTTCCCATGATCGAGGGTGGACAGCACACCACACTCCGCCACGTTATGGTCCATTGAAACTAACGATCGACACATGCAACTAGTTAGCATGATTAAAGTGTACAATGTACGCGAGTTATATAAACTGCAGGAAAATATATTGATATTAATGTGCGACGAAACTCGATCCCAGGCGTATGGACAGTTGATTGGTTCTCCAAGAAACAGGAAGTTTGATCAATGACTTAATTTATGCTAAGAGGTAGCCCAAGGGCTACCAATTAGTTTTAGTTTTTCGATTGAAATGCCTGCCCATTTAATGTGGAGAACGCCTACAAGAAAACCAGACGTAGCCAATTAATAGAGTCGCAAAACAAATTAACCCCAAGAAATCAACACGAAAGTTCTCGCCGCGAGACTGACACACGTCAGAGCGTCAAGACGATAAACGCCATATGGCATAGTTCTAGCTCCGGCGGTTCCTCAAATATATATATATATATAACAAAATAAGTCGGATCCGATACAGCGCACATGCCGAGATTTCTGGTGGAGAGACGCGTGCGCCAGTGACCCTTTTATGTTGCAGGATGCATGGGAAACATAGGCAAACTATATTGAAGTGGGGAATACAAACTGGCGATGATCACTAAATTAGGGGTTAAAAGACGAATACGAAGAAAAAAAACGTTGAACAAAAAACGGAAGGCGAGAGAGTCAAGAAAGGGGTGCCATAGATAGGGAACAAAGCCAAGGGACGCGATCTCTAAATACTTGATAATGAGCTCACATTTTCTTTCCCCCTTCGTTGTCCCGAATCAATCTTGAGGCTCTCCCTTAGAGTTCAGAATTGAATTATCTTTCGAGGGTGCCCTGTGGCATTTTAATGTGCCTAATATGTCACCCTTTCCTGCTGTCGAAAGAGTTCACATGGGGACCGCCCAATTGTTAGTTGTGAGGTGATCCTCAAGTGACTTCCTCGGTTATTCAAGTCGCTCAAATGTCAAATTAATCATTTACTGTCTGTTTGGTGTTAGTGGTGGAAGTTGGATGTGACAGGTAGTTGATTTAGCGTTTTAGATAAAGATAGCAGAGGAGTCTTTCACGTTACTTGATGCCAAGATATGGATTTGGGTAAGGGAGCCGATTGGGTCTGTATTTTTAATCACCTATAAAAAGTCCAGGCAATTCCAGGCTCAACTCTTTTCATTAAAAAACGGTCCTCAATATCATATAGCTGCAATAGCAACGAGCAAGGCCAAAGTGCCAAATATAGCTATTTCTTATATATTCAAATGAAACTTCGATGATCTTCTTTTACACAATTATAACAACAAATTTCAAAATGACAAAATTTTATTTTTTCGTTTTTTTTTTATATTTCAACCAATATTTCCTATGGCATATTATCCAAGTGGATAATAGAAAATACCCGTCTGTATTAAAGTTCTAATGTTATTTTATCATATGAAAATATGTGGTCCTAAAAATTGTTTGGTAGTTTCCAGAAACAATAGCAAGCAAACATTAATTTAACGCCGCTTCCCGGAAAACGCCTCAAAACTAAATTTACGTAAGCCCCCTCCTGATTCCTTATCAAATGGCTTCACCTGTATAAGGCACACACTAGCATCCTGTAGAGGCGAACAAGGCAAAAGATGGAACGGCTGATGGCCGGAACTTTATCTTTAATTGAACCACAGCTCTTATCGAAAATTACACAAAATAGTTAGGCAAATACGGGACGAGCGAAGATCGTCCTAAGCAAATTGCACTTAGGCTTCAATTTTTATCAACCGCAGCATTGCGTTTTCGTGCAATTAGGACAAACATCCTTTTTTGGTAAGCGGCGCGCGACGTACGTTATCCTTTTGTAAATATTGACGTCTACGCGTGCTCAAGTGCTCATTGGGAATCCTTTCGCTGCGAAACATTTTTCTTTTGTAGGTACGCCGACTGTCGCGATGCTTTCATCTGGTTTCTGGGTTGCGATTTGTGTGTAAACCAATACCAAGTTCTCAGTTTGAAGACCGCGATACCAGACAAATATTGACAACTCTAATTATTCTTTCTTCTTTACGATCATCTGACCGCATTTATTTTCTCATTGGCTGTGGTATATTTTTCATCGAGGTGTCAAATCACAGCATGTATGTTTGTACATATGTGAAAGGTATTTCGGAAAAAAAGTTCAATATACACCTCTAGTGTGTATTCTTGGACAGCAAGAAACGCCCTTATAGGCCTTGGTCCGCCACAATTTCAGAATCTATATAAAAATGCCTTACCTTAGGGATGCCAAATTTGACATTGCCGTAGGGCGTAATAACGTTTCTGTTAATGAAGTAAGACTTCTAGAAGAAATTTATAACTTTATAATAAAGATAGAACGCAGGTTCAAAATTCCAGCGAAATACAATAGCTAAATAGTTTAGACATCTGTTGTTTATTTTCGAAAAAGAAAGTTGCCCATCGAGAAGGGAAGAATAGACAGTTAGCAAGTGTTGCGATCATAGATTGTGGCGGGACGAATTCTAACTGGTGGCACACGGCGCTGAGAAAACCACAAGGAAGGGTCAAATTAGTGGAACATATGCTTGAGTGCCAGCCTGCGCCGAAAGTGAAGGTTACTAGTGTGAGGTCGAAATTGAAGCATTGAAGTAAAGGGTCTTACCAAAGGTTGAGAAAAAGACCTCTTCGGGGAGAGCCTTACTTTCATTTTCCGGCTAGCAAACCTCCTTTTAAATGATTAGTGTGGCGCATCTAATTGATGGCATGTGGACCTCTTCAGGTTTCCCATATCTGCTTAAGAGGTAGTTTCGTAAAATGCATCATTTTATTGGAAAAATGCTCAAATAGTCAGTTGGGGTCGGGTAAGAAAAGTCATCAACACCGCTTAGGCAACTGCAACAATCAAGATACGAAATTTAGGTTGAAAAAGGAGTTGCTTCTTGGCTTAAGAGACCATGGCCACACATCATCAACAACGCCGTCCCCAATGCGCATTCTCACTCAAAGCTCAATCTCGATTCCAATCGCCGCGTCATCAAATAAGGCACCAAAGGCTCACGCAGCAAGTAAAAGTAGTAAAAAGTTGTAGGATAGAAGGGAAATTGGTGTGTTGGCAAATTGAGATGGCATTATTTGGTGTACCATGAGTTCCATCCCGCAATCATTGCCGGCATTCATTGTCCAACCCTTAAATCACAGTGTACGCAATTTTCTTAATAATCCTCAAGACAATATCGAAGGGCCATAACAATATCCTTTTCATGATTATCGGTTCTCCTTTGACAGTAAGTTTCTCGGGCCTTTAGACATTTCACGCAAAGCTTCCAATCACAAAGAACCCGCTTGTCGCTTGTATGTCTATTTTATTTTGACGCAACAGTAACGTTGATGTTTATTGGTTGGGTTGAGGCGAAAGGATAATGATTGGACACCGGAAATGCCATTAGATTCTCTGTCACATCGTGATCCACAACAGCTTATCCGAAAAGGTCATTACATTTCTAGTTCGGATTTTTATTAAACATATTTTATCGCAATGGCGGAAAAATTTGAAAAGCACCCAAATTATTTAAACAAAAATAAAATATTGTTTCCACTCCGTCGCAAAAAGTGTTCCTAATATTTCCCTTCGCTTTTACACAATTCATCCTTTTTTCCCTAACATGAGTGATTTAAAATTCTTTTCATGTTTAAACGTGCCGAAGTAACCAACAGTAAAGAAGACGGAAAATATGTAGAAACTCAAAGAAAATATTATAGGTATTAAAATTTTAATGCAAATTGTTATTTTATGCAAGAATGTGCGCTCAAATGGCCCTTGTCCTTACCAAATCTCCCTTTGGAAAAGGACTGCCTAAAGGATTTCCATGGCCAAACATAAGTCGAAGAAAAATGTTTTTGTGTGCGACTTTTTGCGTTTTACTTATATTATGCAGAGCAGTCGACCTTTGGCTTAGTAAAGACCTAGATGTGCATGTGTGGTGTGGGTGCTGCCCGGACCAGGCGGCTTCACAGCCACATCACACTGCGACCCAGACCTTTTTCAATAGCATAGTTTGCAGTAAGGGAAGACTCAAACTTCAGCTCACCCTTAGCTAAAAAGGATAATTGAATTGCGTCCAGCGTCTGTTATTCAAATGGTTGCAGCTGTCCGGTGGTATTCAATATTGTGAACTATATGGCCGCATCAACTTATTTAAATAAGACGAAATGGAGAAATGATTTAATTTAAACAATAAATATTTATATACGGATCCATTGTTCAAAGGTATAATATGTATGTGTTTTTATATACATATATATAAATATTTAGTTGTGAGTAATTAACCCATGCGCGAAACGGTTCACAACATGATATATTTATCTATGACTTACTTTCTCCCCCGTAACTGCAATTTTATTTGCTAATTTAAAGAAATTGATATTTGTTATTTTTAATATATGATGGGTTATATAAATGGGTTTTATAAGCTCCAAAGTGTTTAGGCCAACAAAAGCAAGATTTGTCATATTTGTTACATTCATTCGCTTACGCTTTTACTACACAGTCCCTTAAGGGTTAGTTTACACTTGAATATATTTACAGAACCTATGGCCGGACAGGTCAGTGTAGTTTAATTAAAAGGCAAGTTGTGACAACAAATAGGTTAAGTGCTTAGGTTAGGGTTACGCTATGGTCATATGTCTATTCTCACAGTTTCAGTTTCAACGATGGAGGAATTAGTTTTCCATTTTGTTTAGAAGTTAGGCAAACAACCCCGATATGTTAAAGGGTTGGATATTTGTATAAAAAATACTTGCAAAGGGTTGGCATATAAAAGGGAGGAATTGGTATATATGATGATATTCAAATGGCCAATGAGAGCAAGTTAAATTGGTATATAACGATTTTTAGATGTTGTAAACCTAAAAAATGAACATATTTTGATCGACATTCTGTTTTCCTTTTTATTTCATACTGTGTTCCTCACGGTTTCTTCTGTCTTAGTCTTACTTATTAGGTAGCGACCAAATACTATAATATACGCAGTAAAATGACTTCTATTGGTGCTACAATTAACTTAACTATACGATCACGAAATAAAATGACCATTAAGTTAATTAATGCCACTCAATTACGGTCAGTAAAAAGATTATGAACGCAGAACTCTATAGTTTTTAATCAAGAAATGATGTGAAAATATAGCACAGCATGTTTTCCAAACACGCCCAGTATTCCCCCAACCTCCTACCACGTTGACGTTCCAAGAAATCTTACATCATAAAAAATTGCTGCCTGCTGTTCGCAATTGCAATAAAAAAATCACTTACATCTATATATGTATGAAGATGCAAGAAAATAATTGGTAATATAATTGCGATGACTTTCGGCCGTCATTTATTCTCCGCGAAGAACCGTGCGATAACATTGAATTAGTTTCAGTTTTATATAGTTCTGTCCCTTCCCAATTAATTAGTAGAGTGGTCTTATACGTTCAGAAGGATATCAAAATGGGAGCTTGATTTGGCTTCTGAGAGGCTTAAGCACCATACTGATGTGTGTCGACTTAAAATTCTATTTCTTTTATATATTCAGAGTAGTTTGACTTTGGATTTAATTTTAATTTAATTTGTAGGCAATATTATTGTATTATCATTTGAGTCAACCATTATTATTAATTTTAATATAGGAAGTGCGTATAAAACATATTTATAACTTTTCAAAGACTCGCTATTCTTCATGTCTTCTTTCTTGCTTATGTAATCTCATTTTCAGCTCAAGTTTGTGTCCTCATCTACAGAACGCAATTAATTAAAATTCTGCTTTTATAAGTACTCTGAAGCAAACATCCTTTACAAACAAACATACCGGTGATGAAGGGAGAGAGGTCGTTAACGGAATGAAACGTTAGGCGCCCGAGCCAAGCCTAAGGCGTGGGTAGTTAATATCGTTATCAATTCCACGCTCTACACCGGGGCAGCTTTGTCTTTAATTGCAAATTACATTTTGAAAAATTATGCTTCAAAGGCCGTCAAAGATTAGCCAGGACTAGCTTAGGTATTTCTCCCTGTTCCCTGTGCCACGATGTCCTTAAAAAGGCAAGCGACCTTCGCGTAAGCAGAAAACAATTAGTATGCTTTTGATCCTTTGTTTACCCCAACAACAGCTAAAGCGACAAGGACAATACGCCCAGGCATCGTTAGCACCCAGCAGACCACGTCCAGCTTTTTTCCTTTTTGAAGAATTTTTTAATTTTCAAAAGCAAATTCTGAGTCATGAACACCCCCATCCTCCTGCTTCCTATTTTAGCTTGGTCATGATGTTTCATGCGATTTGTTGTTTCTCATATCCGTTTCGTAAAATGCCCCTAAGACGTTTCGCGTCGTATCCACCTTCTTCTCGGTATACACTCGCGCGTTAATATATATTGCGGGTGTTGAATTCAAATGGCGAAATTGGGGTTGGGACTGAGGATTTGAAAGCATAGCTGCGTTATTTTCCATGGCTGCGTTATTTTCCAAGAAATACATACCGAAGTCTGTATTTTAAATAAAATTTCAATTAATTATCTTTTCTTCCTCGTTTTAGAATTTATTGTTGTTTGTTTTTGTTTTTTGCATTGTTTTTTTTTTTTTGCATTGTTTTTTCCTAAGAAGTGCTCTTAATACAACAACTTATTGAGTAACTTATAAATTTAACAAGGATGCTGTACTAGGAAAGTAACTAAAAATTGTATATTATTGTTAGGTCACATTAAACTTTATTATAAAGTAATATAAAGTAGCCTAATTGTAGCAAAATACATTTCTAACCTAGGTTTTGACTATTTTCTGCACTTCAAATCACAAAACTAGTTTGACTACTTACCACCGAATCTACCATAGTTAAAGAATGGCCAAATTGTCGTTATTCTGAGAAATCAATAGTCTGTTTTTAGCGACTCCGTATACGGCGCATTACCCTCTTCACCCACAAGTAACCCTTGTGATGATGGTGCGAACACCACCAACCCTACGCTGTCAACCCATTTGTTTTTTCGTTGCTTTTTCCCTTATTTTTGACAGCGAAAGCAGCAGTAACCGAAGACGACATGTGGCCAAGAGGCAGAACTGGCACTGGACCTGGCCAGACCGGTTAGTCTCGTCGAAGTTCAAGCAAATACACCAAGAGCGCTCTAAACGTTCTGGGGTGGGTTTTGCACCAAGCTAAACATAAAAATAAAAACTTTTTATACGTCTTGCGAGGGTAAAGCGGCCGCACTCAGCCAGCCAGCCTATATACACTTGAAGGGTACGGTTGTGGGACTTTTGTCACATGTGTCTCAATGTGTGTTGCCTTTCATGACCCTAACTGGCGTTTTATGTATATAACATGTTGAAGCTCACGCTGAACATACGAAAGGCTCTGGATTGCCTTTCACCCTTTTTATTGCGTCTTGAAGTTATTTTATCTACCCTATGTATTGGCGATTTGTCTTGTGTACCGTCTATATACCGTCTTTTATACATACAGCTTGTGTATCCAGAGCGTGTGTTGAATAACCGGAAATATGAGACATCAAGGCTTTTATAAATGGCGGCCGTATATGCCTCTTGTTGATGTGTGATGGCAGCTTCTAGTCGATGGGGGAGTTTGGACTTTCGAAGTTCGGCTGTGAGATTAGGAGCGGGAAAACCGAAGTCCTTGACGTGTGTGTTTGACAGGCCTACATAAGGGGTAAATTGGGTTTTTACAAGGGCTGCGTAAGAGGCATAAGCAACTAAAACTTTTCGGATTGTTTGCGTTGACCAGCTTTAGTCCTACACATTGCCAAACGGGTGGTCTATGACTTTGCGTGGGACAAGGCGGTCAGCAAAACGAATTTAATAAATGACTTTATAGTTATTTTCGTGTTTCTTCACCCAAAATAAGAAAAAGAGTATTGCTGGGAAGAAGGGACAACCCCTTGCCAAAGTCACGATTTATGAGCACTTTATGTGTGTGGGTTTTGGGTGTGTGGTTGTTTGGAGTCGTTCACCAACGGCTGGCAGGACTATCAAAAGTTAATACTTTTGTCTGCATCCCCATGCTACCCCCTTACGCAATTTTCACGTAATACTTTGCGACCCCCACAAATAACAAAAGCTGTAAACATTTTAATTTTCCTTCAATATTTTTGGCATTCTATGCGTTCAGTGCGTCATATGTGTTGAAAATAAAAGTGACAGAAGCACATTTGGTTCATTGCCTCAAATTCACGTGTCTTTTCGTGACTTCTGGAATTTAAATGCTGTATAAAGAGCAAATGTGTCCCAAAGCAAAGTTGTAATGCCGTTTTAGGCATGCTGGGAGTTTTGTTTTTTATTTAATCTTGATTGGGAATCTACTAAAAAGGATTGATTTATTGGCTTTTAACTCGGTTTTTCTTATATTAAACCCTGTTGGTGCTAATTCGACCAAAAAAAATGTATAATGCCTCACCTGCTGCAGCTTTGTCTAATTTTGAATTGGGACAAAGGACGACAAGGTGTATTATCCATTTACGGAACCTGTAAATTTCTTTTAATAACATGTTCGGTGCCTTCGAAGCAAGTTCGGCTTTCTTCTTTAATCACATTTAAAATGACATGCGAGGCACGACCACACAAAGTCCATAAAAAAAAGAACGACGAAGAAAAGACCGAACCTCGAAATAATTGGAACAATTTCCTATCAAATTTATGTGCCATAATCGGTAGCAGCAGGTTCAAAGATAAAAATCGAACGCATTCCAGTATGGAGTGTTCTGAGTGTTCGTTCACACACATGCGGGTTGTGCGGTTGTGTGGACAGGTGAAAGTGGTCGCGACCATACAAAGGATGTGAATACCTTGGGGTCATCGGAGCCGTTTTTATTACTACCAAATCGCTTTCTTAACAATGATTTTTTTTGTATCCCACCGCGTGCCACTATTTTGTGGTTGGCTCAACTCCTTATGCTCTTACGACGGCCTCGTTATATCCTTCCCTGAATTCCTTCTTTCTCTACTTATCGCAGTCATGCCATCTCGGCGTAAAGGATACGAACGGGCAAAGTAACCAATAACAGTCTCGTTTGTTATTCTGTCAAAAATGTCTCAATCGGGGCTTCTGTAAATTGGCTCTGGTCCATAATCGAAATTTCACTGGAACGTAAAATTGTCAAGGCCAGGAAGTCATCAAGATAGAAAACAGATTACCAAGTCCTACTCAGTTGAATGTTATAGGCGCCTCGTTGATATTTTTCTTATTTTACCCTTTTTTTCGTTTTGCCGTTCATCTTGTTTATTGATGGGCCGATAAGGGGTTTATTTATTTTTTTTTTTTTAAGAAAAATTTTAAATGGTTTTATATATACTCGTCAGCAGTACAGCATTGTGTCTTAAACTATATAGATAATTTTCAAATAAATGTAATAATTGATCATTTCCTGTATTGTAAGTTTATATTGTATAGTAAATAAATTAGTCCTAAATTACACGTTTTTCTTCAAACAAAATATTTTGCCTTGCAGTCAATTTTAAATGGCGCCTTTCTACCTGTCACTGCAGATGCGACCGAATATAATCTTATCATAATAACGCTCCTCAGGCCTTGTCTCTAAACGCAGTCCTTTATATACCGCCCATTACTTCTGTGAAATATATCAGCAGGTGTAACTACTCCATTTGTTATAATTACACAAAACATTTATGCGGCTTACACGCAAAAGAGGAAAACGTTCGTTGAGCTACTCGAGTCGACTTTTGCCAAGTCGCTGATAAGATAAATGGCAGAATGGCTGCACATGCCATGCCGATACCGATCTTGAGACCCTTCCAAATTCGCCTGCTGTGAGCAGTTCAGTCCGGAGACGATAGGCCAGTAAGGTCGATAAACAAGAGAACATTTGTTTGTTACCCTTCTAATACATAGGATGCTGCAAACTGACCGTTTGACTCCTGAATGATTGATTTTCTGTTAAAGGAGTTTTTCGATATGTCGGAGGCTACCCATCCGGCGAACACCCCATTGTGCTGGCCTTAATTTTTACAGTGTGCGCAATGTAGTGTATGGTATTGTTTTCGTTTTAAATCTGGTAAAAAAAAATGACGATTTTATATGTCAAAAATATATCCTCAAATCTAAAATAAGATGTACTATGTTTATAGCTACAATTTGTGGCATACGCTAATATGTTTCAATTTGTGATTAGTTATTAATGGCTAGGGCCATCTTCTTTTTGGGTAATAAGTGTTCGTCAACCCATAACTCCAAGGGCAGTTAAAATATTTAAACCGTAATTCCTTGCAAACCCAAATTTTAGACTCCTACTCCTAGGTTCAGATCCTTAAATTTCCATGTATTCTCTAATTACCGTCTTCCGGCTTACGAAATAGTCGAGGGCGGACGTCTCGAACCGTTTTCGCTTTCCTTTCGTCATTCAGCGGTACAATTAGTGCCTTTGTCATGCCCCACTTGGGTTCTTGTGCCCTTTAAAAAGGGAAAACGGCCGAATTTCGATTTCGATTCGAAAACCGAAGACCCATAATAGAGTTTCGATTTTATTGATACGAAAATTGGTTTACGCCAAAGGAAATCGGCTTGGCAGCTGTCTTGCAGGGCAACACCTACAGGACGCACGTGTGCATGTGTTGTTCAACGCGTTTGCGCGTTGAGTCAGACACGCGTTCACATACCGGCATCTAGTGTTTCGGCTTTTCTTGGGATGTTTCTTTTCTGCATTTGAATTTTTTCCAACATCCGCAGCAAAATATTTCAATTTTCTAGGCCAGTGGACAAGCAAGCAGTCAAGGAGGAACTAAGATCCGTTTTGGGCGGTTGTCCTGGCGAGCGTAACCACGCACAACGATAGCTCCGGCGCCTAAGGATTTGTTTGTCAAAAACAGATAACAAAAACAGCAGCAGCGAAGGGAATTCAGCTTGGATTTTTTTAGATGAGTCGCTGTCAACTTTTAACTTGGTTTATTTATTCTTCATATTGGACGATTTCTACCCTAACCCCCTGCTAGAAACATATTTTGTATTGATGAACTCCGATACTTCGACTTCTAGGCTCCAAGACCCTCAAAATAAATCTTACTCTTGAACTAAAAAAAAATATTGCGAAAAGATACGAGCATTTTCAAGGATATAATTATTACTTATATTAACATACCGTTAAGAGATAACAGAATTGACGTCTTAAATTTGTTCCATGTAACTAGGCTGTATTTCGATGTAGTAAACATTCGCCATAGCAAGGGTGGACATTTGTTTAAATCGTAAAGTTATTGGCTTTTATAGATAATCTAAATTTATTTTAAATGCTTTAATATACTTCATTTATTTTTATTCTATTTATTTTTATTTATTTATTTTATTTTATCAGAAACTTATTTTGTAGTTTCCCACTAACCAACTTGAAGCACACTCTTCTAGTTTATTATAACTTCTTTTTTAAAAGAAATAACAAGTCGACCCTATTTTATAGGTTTTATAAATTTGTCAGGCCTTTGCGACGACAGCGATTCTACTGGTTCTTAAGCTACATTTAATGGGTTATTAAATATCACCCTTTAATAGAATCACAATGGAAAAGGGTTGATTTATTTGCTTGTTTGTGTTTTTGGCTGATGACACCACTAATTGCTGGCTAATTTGGAAATGTTGTCTATGAAGGGGTTGTTGAAAAGGTTATTGTTTTATGCAGGGTGTTTACAGATGCGTTGGATACAATTTTGTAATGTCTACTCGCATTTCACATTTTAGTCTGCATTTAAACCATCGAAGTAAACTCATGTTACATTTGTAGCGCCCAGGCGTCTGCTTTTAAATTGGAATTCATCCGCGTGAACTCATGTGAAAATTTCATTTTTATTGTCTTGCACTATAATTAAAAAACAAAGATAGGCGATAATGGCATAGCGAGACAACGTTTGCTATGCAAATGACAGGACAATGAACACTTACTGCCCATCTAACACATAATGGTCAGCAGCTAATTAAAAACATCGTCATGCGAATGTCGTAGAATAAACGAAAAATGAAACGCGATAAAGGCAAACAGAAATTAAAAGGAAAATATAACAGCGAACTGCGAGTGAAGTTTTGGAAAAAAGTCGACTTATTTAACCCACAACCAAAATATACTAAATATTTCCAAAAATTGTGTTCATAGCCTTCTAAGTATCTCAAATATATGCAGGTTTAGTTCTTAGCGTTTGAAGTCTTTGAATTTATCGCGTGGTATGAAGTTTCTGTCTTATGCTTGGCCATTATTTATCATCTCCTGGTGTAATAAAAAACTTATTCCTTTGGCTAAGGATAGAAAAAAGGAACCCTCTACCTTCATCTACTACTATATCACCTTTTTTTCCTTTCATTTCTTTTTTACTTTACCCCAACAGCACATTAACCCACCGAAAATGACCATAAGAACCTCGGGCACGGAAAAAATTCAAATTGGCCACGATTTTTTTACGTGTCTTGGTTCTATGTCCATTGTTTCATTTTACTTTTTGCTCATTTTTCACTTAAAATGAGCCGCCGGGCATTCAGAGCATGTACCAGTAGGACTAGAGAAAAACGGTGTCGGTTTAACGCCGCACGAACGTCGGCGCCCGGTTTTCAATTTACGCAACTGCGCCCAGCACATCCTTTCCGCGTGTCCTTGGAGTTGAAAGCAGCTTAGACAACCTCTAAGTTTGAAATCTTTGTTTGCTTAACCATTTTTTCGACGTTAGCAGCATTTTCCATTAAAATTCCGTCACTTTTTTGTAGCTGTAGAGGGACAACAAGCAGCAGGGCGAAAATTTAGAAAAATAACGTCGGAATTTAAATAATAAAGCAAACGCGCACAAATGAATCTAATTTTTTACGAATGGCGAAGATGAGGAAAGAGGAACGCAAGGGTCTAGTAGCCCAGCGTCCAAGTAAAGTGCCTTAACTGTGGAGTATGGTTAGCAGCCAGTGGGCTCTGAGCAAATGAAGGAGCGGAGGGGATGAAAATCTGCGACTGCTGAGGGGTTGGGGTAAATGAAAAAGTGTTTTGCTTTCTGCTGCTTATTTTTGTTAATTTTTTTTTACACTTGTGAATTAATTTTCATTCGTAGAGACGGGCAGGCCCTTGTTGGAGTCAAAAGGAACTTGACATTTTTGAATGAGATTGCTGTATGTACACTGGCGAACTGTAAATACACAGGCCTTCCAAGGTTTGAGGATTGCACCATTAATATAATTCTTAGTTGCTTAAAGGCAAGCGGCTTGATATTAAAAAAAGCCACCACTCTTACTCTAAAATTTTGTGTTCTCACACCCTTTTAAGCACCTTTCCAAATGTTAGGGTGTCAATTATCAAGTGTGACACATTACGGACACGTTCGCCCCTCGCTCCCACATCTGTTTCGCTTTTCCTTCTCTAGTTTTTCTGTTACCCCGTTCTAAGAACAATAGTACGACAAATTTAAAAAAAAAATTTTGTAAAAATACAACAAAATTCGTTTTTCATGTCACGCATGGTAAAGTGGTGCAAATCACAACTGTGAGCCGCACTCGTGCCCTTTCATTAAATCGTTGGACATAATCAACGGTTCGGCACAACCACCAAACGACGAGTTGGTGAAAATCAACTTGAAAATGGGTAAAAAAAATTGCAAATTGATACAAAAAAATTTGCAATGACAGATATACAATAGAAACAGGGATTTTTTTGGTTGACGAGGGGGAGATCGCTCTAGACTGATTATAGGGTTGCAACGAATTTTTAGCACGTGCACACGGAAAGGATTTAAAAAGGATATGACTAAAATTTTCATGATTTTTTCCGTTAATTTTCCAGCGTGGAAATTTTGTAGAATATATAGAGGGTGGACGTTAAAGGCTGGTGCATTTAAGGACCTTCAGATTAGAACAACCCTTACTCAGAATTGTAGTAAAAATAGCAACAAATATTGGGAGTTCTGTATCACACAGCAGATCCTTATTTGATAAATTCTCACAGTTTTCTAACCCCGAACGTCATGTCCACTGCCGCAGTGACGCAAGGCCTCTTGGCGGATCCGTTGGTCAGTCTACTCTGCCTTTTCGCATGACCAGCATATCTCCGATCAACCCCTAAAATGGCAACTCAAAAAGAAGAACAGCTGGTCAAGCCTAGGTAATCGGTTGGTCTGGAATTGCCGCCAAAAAAAAAATGAACAGTTCTAGAAGGATGTGCATCCCTAATGTTTATCATTCATTTTAAAGGATTGATTGACGTATGTATGTTTGTATGTACATTCAACGCTGAGGGGTGTGCGTTCATACACATGTGCTATTACATATGGTTCTCTAGTTTTGACCATTTTTTGCATCTTAGTGATGACTACAGTAATTACCATAAAACAACAACTCGAGCAGAGTTCATCTTAATATCTATAACCTGATATGAATATGAATAATACAAATAGTTAGTTTAAGGCTAGTTACATCAGTAATTTTCCTGACTGCTTGAAACCGCCTAACGTAAGATTTAGAAACGACAGCTGAGCCGTTATGTGTCGTTTAGATGACCTTTGCCTTTAGACTGGGACACACACACATACTATAGCGTAGCAAATATTCTGGGTGACTGTCGTTATATTCAGGACAAAGGATAATGCACAAAGGACCAAGCTGACGCAACAATAGCCACAGTTTTTAAAAATGATTTTGTACTGTACATCGAACGCTTGTCTACATTTTGTGTGAAAACTATTGAAAACCAAGGAACGGGTCACGTTAGGACAACAACCCCATACTAAATACCAAACAAACCAATCAATATGCCGAATAATAAATATTTCTCATCTTCCTTTCCTATCCTTTTTAGGGCGTTTTGAAAATCTTCCCATAAAACCAGTTAGTTTTAAGATTATTATTAAATTAATTTTCTTTTTAACGTATTAAACGAAACATTTTATTTTCTCTTTATATCTACTGTTTGACGAAATATGTCAATAATATCTCACATTACCCTTTCCTATCCTTTATAGGGTTTCTTAAAAATCGTACCACTAAAAGTTTGAAGATTATAATGAAGTTACATATACACTATTGTTGGCTTTATATTATCTATTTTTTGATACGAATGCGTTTCTTCCTAAATGAATTCTTATACCTTTTCCGAGGGGACATCTTAATTTTTTAATCGTACCAACTGTGGTCGCGATCAAATGACAAATCAAACAAAAAATTGACAGTGAAAACGGAGAGAACTGAATATAAACAGCCAGGGGAGTTGATGCTAGATGTTGTTGGGGCATTGGGGAACCGCTTGCAGACAAAACCACTCGGCTGTCAAACGAAGTGTGCAGCACATTAATCCCCAATGGCAGAAGTAGCATCCCAACTCTCGCCTCCGCCCCCTTAACCAAGAGCAATTAAAAGCCACAAGGCACGCGTTTCCCTTCGGTTTTCCTTCCGCCTCCTTGGCATGTTGACAATTTGGATATGTAAACGTGCGACTAATGAACACTTTAAAAATGTCGCCGCCCCAGAGATTGGAATGCGCCAGTCGCATGGCAGCTGTTTCTAAAAAACCGAGAGGAGGGAAAACAGAATACCAAATCGGGGAAGACAAAGTGCAGTAGCCGTCGAAGAGAGCGTGTTCCAGGTATGCTGGGAATCGAAGAAAGATCAGGATCAAGATCGTCGTCGCGTGCCACCCTCAAATGCTGTGAGCACACTTTTTACGATCCTAAAAAGTTGCAGCTTCCTTGTTCCATGCTCCTTGATCTCGTGCCCGGCGGACGGTTCTCCTGTCTACAGGAGTGTTCCCCTATCATTTCGAACTTGTGTCTCGTTTCATCCGCAGTTGCCTACCTAATTTTTTATTTTTATAGGTAAATCTCTTTTAATACGCTTGTGCCGCTCCGTCAGTCGGAGATGCTTGTTTGTGCTCCGTTTTGTATATACCTTGTGTGCGTTGTTTTTAATAGGATTTTGAATATGCCTCAACCTTTAGTTCAGCAGCGGAATCTTCTCCCTTACCGCTTGCTTCAGTCGCGTGCTTTGGTACTTATGTATCTTCCTTTTCTTTAGATTTTGATATTTAATGTATTCAAAACTGTTCAGATATATTAGTTAGTATACGATTGCAAACGAAGTCAAACCTTTAAATGTTACAGATCTACTCTGCAAGACCTAAGTCGATATTTTTTTTTAACTTTCTATAATGTTGTTTCGCCTGCCTCAAATCTACTAAAATATGAATTTTGTGTAGCTCTAACAATTTGCAACTAATGAACTAGTTTTCCCGTAGAAACTTTACAATATTTGGCAATGGTGAAATAGCGTTTGGGAATATGCATGGGTAATATATAAACAGCAGTCAACTGTTCCCAGAAATAGCAACCCTCATGACGAGCGTTATGCATAATGCCCACCCTTTTAGAGAGTAAGCACCCACCATATATGCATAATGTCCACCCCTTTTGGACAATAAACAGCCACCCCGTTAAAGTTACAGCCCTCGCTGGTGTTAAACAAAAATGGCGAATGTTCCTCCATGTAGAATACTCACAAAAAGAAATGTATTTGAGTCAGTCACGCACAAGGATCTACGATGCAGCATATCAATTTACGCCACATATGCAGATACGGTCGCCGACACCAAAAAAAATATATAGGGGGCGAGTTTAACAAAAAATTCTAGTGGAGAGGCTGAGGCACGCTTAATTCTTGGCACACTCCAAACGCTGCCCATATACTCAACACGTCGCGTGTCAGGAGCATCCTCCTCGAATCCTCTTTACCATGGTCTCAGATAAAAAATAGTTTTAAAAAGCATGGCAAAATTTTTCAGCATCCCAGAAAATAAATACAAAAAAACGTGAAAAATGCCCGAAAAGCAGGCAAAATGCGACTGAGTTGCATCCCTTGTCAACAATGGCATGAAAATCCCGTTGCTGACCTTACGATGACCCCAAGCGGAGGTCTATGGTTCTCTTTTCGTCCTTGATTATTTTGTGTTCCCTTTGGCTTCATTCAGGCTGCAAACAAAAGGCCGGCATTTCTGTGACTGATTACGTGCTACGGCAGCATATCCTTGCATGAATTTTGTTGTTTGTGTGAGCGAATGCGGCGCTTCGACCAAACAATGATTTCGCAGACCGATGTTTTCTGCTCGCAGTTTCGCCATTTGCATGTTTCCAATATCATATTTTCCCTTTTTCTATTTTAATGCCAAATGTATACAAAATTAGATATGAAAAGGGTCCCCTATTAGACATCGCAAGCGCCATTTCAGAAAGGCCCACGGCGTTATGCAAAATCGGAACAATACAGGATACACTTCAGTTGAAAACTACACTTCTTAAAAATAAGAAAATTGCATTTTGAGGCCATGCATATTTAGGAAATATTAGAAACTGTTGACAGCTTGTAAACATTTTCTGAAGGCATTTTAAAGAATTAAAAATGTATATTTGATAGACTTTCTATTGGGATTTTTCGAAATGTTTTTTGTTTTATATTATTTATAATGCTTTACATTCTTCCGAGATAAGAATTTCAATCAGATACATTCTCCTATTGCAGTTTGAAGTTCAGATTATATTAAACACTTAAAAAAAAGGCGTAATGCGTAAGCCGTTTACCTAGACATCTCCCGTTTCCAAAAGGAAACTGTTTCATGACGCTGCACATTCCACGCCCCCATTTAATTATGACACACAAAGACAAGCACCTTTTACAGTATTTATTTTATTTTTCTTTTTTTGCAAGTAACGTCATAGTCTTTGAAAAGGTTTACTTAATTTAAAGGATATCTGCCAGTGTGGGTGTTTAAAAATAACAAGTAGATCCAAATAAATAGTTAGGTAAAAAAATAAGGATCGCCTTTTATAAGGAAGTATTTTCATAAAATTTCTTTTAAACAATAGTCGATATTTTATGAGATAATTTTTGTACTAAGGATAACATAATATTCACGTCATTAAATAAAGAGCCAGCTGCAAGGGTAAATGTAGAACGTATTGTCCCAAAGATAACTCAATTCGATTAACGCGGTAAAAAAAAATAAGACAAAAACCAAAAGAAATCGAAGGTAATCGAACAACATGCTAATGCATTGTCTCCCAAATGGCGCACAAGGCGAATTGTATAAAAGTCTCTATCATGCTGGGGCAAGAGGCTCGTCCGGGGGGTTGGCTGACATGTGTGGGAGTTTGTTGTTAATATTTTTATTTGCACCCTCATAGTGGGATAGCACACACTCAATTTTCTGTTTAGCTCCCCTTGCAATCAACTTCTTACAGCCACAATCGAAATTTGCCTACAAAAAATGGGCACTCCTTATGGTTTTCATACTCTTACTGAGGGTGTAACATTTTTGCAGAAATTGTGTATTTCGGACAGAGTAAATTTTTTATAAAGACGACAATTTACTTTAGAATACAGTTCATAAATAATATATTAAATTGCTATTATTTAAATCCATTTAAAATCAATGAGCAATATACGTTAGCATGAATGACACTGCCGTAAAAACTCATTTTGAACACACCTAAGGTATAAACAGTACGGCCTGCTAGTTGTTGTCACCATTCTTGTTTTTTATGTTAGCAGTATTGCGGGGTGGATGTCGGGTGTTTGGGGTAGATGAGTTTGGGTCACTTTCAGATAAACGCATTAAGGCCAAACTTTTGTTAGTAGTATTCGGCATATAAGTCAATTACATAGATCATTTATTACATGACTAAAGAGACCTTCGTATCTGTCTTTGGCTGTTGACGACGGCGTGTGTTTCTAATGTGATTTTTTATTTGCAAACCCTCGAGCTCTGGACAAATCCCATCTCTTGATAGTCTCTCTTAATACATTTTTTCAGCATGTGGGTGTTAAGCTATCTAAATATTATTGTCTATAAAAGACCGCACTCGAAAAGTTGAACTGGTTGATGTAGAATTGCGAAGATATATAATACATTATAATTTTGCGGAAATTTGTTGAGATTGGAGTAAAAGATATTATTTATATACATATGCACTTTGTTTTTTTGCTTCTGAAAATGTATTTAACTGCATACCGTTACAACACATCAATTTTTGGACAAAATTCCATTTTTTTCCCCAGTAGAATTGTAATCAAAATAGCCTGTGATAAAAAAGCAAAAACAGTTCTCGTTACTCAAACATGTGTCTAAGAAATTTCTCAATTTTCTCCGTTTACTATTGGGACCATACAGATATGCTAAAAAAACAAATTCCGGTTTTTTCATGGCTTACGAAGCTCCAGGAAAATATCTGTCACTGAAAGATACAGATACTCCCGTTTCCCCGGCTTACTTGCAAGCTTTCATTGAGTGTGATGCTCCCGTGAGATAGTTTGATTAATGGCCTAGGATACATGTTTTGGTTTGGCTTGTTTTTGTAGTTTTAATGTAGACGGAAAGAGGAGGAAACTGTTAACGCACATGTGGGCTGGACACTATTAACTTTCGACGCTACATAAACAAAGGAGAACTTTTTACCTAAACAAAAAGTTCACTGTTTATAACGCGAAATCATCAAGCTAACATTTACGTTTGATTTATGGCACGTTCATACGATTTGGGACTTCCAAAATGTATTGGTTCCGTTCAAATTTTCAGCACGAGAGGCTACACCCATCAAAACCTACCTGGTGCTGACAGTTTGCGTTTGTCACGCGAAGGCATTTAACCGCTATTGTGCAGGGCGTTTTATTAATATAAATTTCTCAATCGCTTGAAGACCATGACCATTATCACTGCCATTTATGGCGGGTGCTTAAACTGTCTTCGCTTATTACTACACATGCGAAATACATATACATATCAATTTATGGTTTAGATATGTTTACAGCAATTCCGAATCAATATAAATATATTCTGATGAGTGCTCTGCCTTTTTTTGTTAAACCCTTCTACACGCGTCAACACTTTTTTACCCAGGATAAATTTGTTCATTTATATCATTTTTTGAAAGATAATGATCGCATGTTACCAAGCAATACAGAAACACCCAAAATTAGGCCCAGTTTATAGCCTTTCTTCTTTATTTGCTCTATGTAACCCCTAACAAAAAACTCAAACCGGATAACAAACAAATAGTAACTATTCCGATTAAATTCGAATTATAGGCACGAACAGTTGGTGCCCTTGCCCTCGGTAAAGAGATATGCCTGAAATGACCACTTGAACCAGAACCCCTTTAATAGTTTTCGGGGACCAACATATGACGTGTTTACCCTTCTTTGTCATGTTGTTTATAGCAAGATGTGCTAATGATTTCAAAATGGGCCCTTTAAGGGCTATTTCTCTCGATTCAGGACTTCGAAACTTATTGATTTTTCATGGTCTGATATAGTAAACCAGAAAAATCTAAATATATACGGGCAAGCTTTAAATTTACTAGTTGGAATTTTTTTATTTTGAAATACTGTATGGTTCCTTTCTATTTTTCTTCCGTGTGGGGTTTTAACACCATTGCTAAACTAACACTACTCAACATATGGTGCTCCTACAGATCAATCTTACTTATTCAAAAAAGGACTACATAGAATCTAGCAGTCTATTTATCTACATCTCTTTCGAACCTTACCTTTGATTATACTTTGTCAAATGTTTCCAAAAGACGTGTGGTAGCCACTTGATTACAAGAGAGCTTCTCTTTTCTATATTCAAAAAATATGTTTTTTTTTCACTTGGTTATTTCAGAAAAGATGTACAGTAGACGATACGAGGAGTAAACCAATATGCATAATCCCTTGAGCACACCTTGAACGAAAGACAACGCTAAGCCTTTGATTAAGAATGCGGGGCTTAAAAAAATATGGATGCATTGAATTCACCAAAATTGCAACGAAATCTGAATAAGCAAAACCGGCTCAACGTCCGAGACAGCTGTGCCTGTGTAGCATTTGTAGAGCAGAGTAGAAAATTATGTAACAAGGTTGCGATCTTTTGGGATTATGGTTCGTGTGAAATCTCAGTTCTTTTTTGAGAAAATGAAAATAGTAAGACAATTATTTTATTATTAATTATTTGTAAATTTATTTAATTTTAATTTACATTTAGGTTAGATATGATTTTCTAAAACTGCAATACATTGTATTGCAACACGTCACACACATTTTCCGTGTTTATATATCTTAGGTGTTGAATGCCCTTTCTTTTCTCCCCAACAGCACCGTCACCGAAATATCCTGGTCGAGATCCTTTAACTTTGATTTTAATGGTCCTTCAATAGTGGAGTGCCTTGCGTATAGGACTGTTTACAAAGATTTATGGTTTTTTATTTTCAATGCTTCGGCTCAGTTCCTTGGAATCTTGCATTTACTCTTTAGATCTGCTTAACCTTTCATGTAGGTGCGTTGATTTATTGTCATTTTCTCGGTTGTTGTTCGCAATTCGATCAGTTGGCTAACCCAAAGGATTTTTTACCATTGTTATTTTCTACTCGCCTAAGCAGGTTAGAAATCCAGCCAAGGTTAAAATTACTTTTACTGAGTTTATATTTTATTCTTCTATATTTTAAAATATAATATAAACAAATATAATTATAAAAATATTTTAAACATTTTCAGATGCCTTTCTTTCAGGTAAAGATTTTCTGTATTCTAATAAGAGTACTGCAAAACAGCTTTCATTTTTCTGCGTCTGTATTTGTCTGCAAAGTAAACTCGTGCATAAGGCAGAAAATATCACACTCTTCCGCCGAGCACGTCCTACTAAGGAAACCGAGATAATCCTTTTGGATCAACTTACATATTTACAGAAGTGTTTCCATCGAGACATTGCACAGTTTGACAATAGCTTAGCTAATGTATACCCACCTTAGGTATTTGAACCTTACACAAAGGATATGCAAATGTTGCCGCATCTTTCTCTTTGAAACTGGACTAATTTTCTTCCAAGAAGGATATCATCCCAAGGGTTAAGAGGATTGTCCAAAACTGGGCAGCTAAATGAAATTGGTACGGATCTCACTACAAGAAAATATTTCCTACCTCAGCTCTGCTTAGATTTATACCTCATGTTGATCCCACTGGCGAAACAAACTTTGCTATTCTCTTACCATAAAAGTAAATCTGGTAAATTGACAATTATACGACAATGTTATAAAGCTTACCTATTCAATTTGTTTATAAAAGCACGTAAGACGTGTTAAACCACAACCAAAACAATCTTGCCAATAATTTTGAGTGTACTTAGTCTACACGGAGAGGAAGTGCGGTAAGGCCTCATGAAAATTTGTTAGGCAACTTAAGCTAGGCATAAAATGCAGAGACTTTTTATCCTCAAGCTATTTGTATGCTTCTGTCAGTTGTTATAAAGGACACATGTCTATGTCCTGTCTCCTGTCAGCCAACCAAGCTAACGCATAAATTTTTTATTCAAACCTACACACACAACACAGTCTACTAGTTATTGTTTTTTATGAGCTGCGACAATGTCACGCCTTCAAGAGAATGAGGACGAAGAATTCCGATACAGTTGGCGTTGTATTAACGAAGGCATATACAATGGAGACTATAATATATATATTCTTTTGCTGAGTAAGTATATCTACTATGTTTCTTACGACTTATGTAACTACCTTAATAATAGTATTATATTATATAATAATAATAAAATATGTTCCAATAAAATTCTTTCCAGTGCAAAAATTGTTGAATTGCATCGACTTAAAAACGCGTTTAAAAAATGTATAAAAAATTGGTTCAAGAGTTCTTTAAAGTAATTTAAAGAATTCATCTCCAATTTAAATAAGCTTAAAATATAAATAAAAATAAAATAATTCAGCTTAAACATATAATGAACTTCTGCTTAAAAAAAAATTGTTTTTTTCTTTTTGTAGTCAGCCATGAGATGCCATCGCCTCAGAGCCGTTGTTTACTTATTAATTTTTGTAGCCCAAAACATACAACTCTTTCGAAACAAAACCTTTTACTTAAATTAAATATATTAATACAGATTGCAATGTTAGTATACTAATACATAGATTTCAGTTCAGAGTTCTTAGAAGTAATTTCGATGCAACCCATAAATAAATAAATAAATAAATACACAATGCAGAAATGATAGAATCAAAAGGAGTTGCGAGGAATTGACAACAAAAAAAGGACACAGTTAGACTTCTGTCTGCTAGCTGAATGCAATTCTGGCTCCGTGTCTTGCGTGGGAAAGGCAAACTGGTTTGCCAAGACTGGAAAACTAATAAATTATGTGTGGTCACAAAGGCTGGACAATGGAAAACAATTATAGATTGTGAGGAGATGTTAGAGTTACTCAGAAAGTGGGCAAAATTGCCGATAGGGGTGTAAGTGTTGCCAAAGGATTGTATATTCTGCTGGCTCTTTTATAATTTATGGGCACTGCTGCTCAGGCGGACCATTATCAAACAGCTGCATTTGACCTCCCATCATGCATTGGGTCATTGTGCATTTTAGATGTTATCTAATGTTTTCTGGGGCAACAAGTTGTATGTAATGAAATTAATCCAGCCCTAGGCTATTTTAAAAACGAAATAGTTGTTGCTAAAATAAATGAAACTATGGCAGAACACCTACCATCAGCTTGTTAAAATATATTCTCTTATTTTACCTCATGTCTTCGGTTCATATGTGTATACATATATTTTTGTGCGACACTATTCTGGCAGCTGGCAGGAAGTATAATGACAAATTAACTCGAGGTTGAGTTCTAGTCGCAAGGTGGGACATGGCTAACACATTTGTTGTACTCAGTTTTATTTTTATAGTTGTTGAACATTTTTAATGAATTTTTTGAGACGCAAGTGTTAAAGGAACAAAAAATGTGGAAAGGGGAGCATTAGAAAAAAAACTTAACGCTTTGAGTTAGCATCAGATGTGAGAAGAAATGTTATATTTAGGCATTTTTAAGTGCGTGTGGGTGGGATGTCCCTTTTTAGGAATATGGTTGTCGGCAATTCGCTTAGTCTTTTGGCAAAGGGCATACGATGGGACAACATATGTTATATGTTGTGTATGCGCTGCTTATTTACTACGGCAGGAGTTGGGGACTAGGTCCTTTTTTTCGTTTCCTTTTTGAGCTTCGTATTCGTGTATTTTGCTGGACATTCTTTGCTATTGACATCCTTCATCTTATCCTCCATCAGGATCGTCGCTAGGATACCCTTTATGCTACTTTGGAGACGTCCTCCCGTTATTTGATGCCTTGTTAACTTTCATCTGCGGTACGAGCAACGGCGGTAGTGAGGGGCAAGAATTTCACGTGTTTTAGCTTGTTTTTCAATGAATGGTCTTTCCTGCTATGACAAGGCGGCCGTTGGCACTGCTCGTTTTTCCTTTTAATGAAATGTGAAGTACGCCTTCGTTTTACAATTTTTCTGCTTCATTTAGGTTTTTTTGTAAGCTTGCTTGGTACTATTTTTTGTAGGTTATTCCTGGGATGGCGAAGAGTCCAGTGCGTGGTATTTGCTTTCATGTAACATGGAGTTTATTAGCTTTAAAAAGTGGGGGGTTGGGATGGGGTGTTCTTTTAGGGGCTTTGGGTTACCAGGGTAACAGATGTCTTTTAACAATACAACAACTATCGAACGGGCATCTGCCTTTATGAAAAATATATCTTTAAATAATACAAACTGCAATTTAAAAGTTAAGATGAATGTCATTCGGATAAGTTTGTTTGCTGTACCCAGTAGCTTTGATTCGAATGCTTTGTTGACTGTTTAGTGATCAAAAAATATTGAATACAAATTTTCAATGGGCTATTCCAGTGCGACACTTTCAAAAATATACAGTATAAGCGGCAGAGGTTTATCTTGAATCGTTTACGTATGGCAGCTTTCTAAAGAGCTGCCGTTAGTATGAATCAACCTGAATCTTTAAGCGTGTTTTTCTCGAAACAACATTTTTCTAAATTGCTGACATCATAAGTCAACGACAAATTGACTTTGAAATTGAGTATTCTTGAATATAATTCCTTCACAATGTCCTAGGATTTTTCTTTATTGGTTGTAAATTTGCAATTTGGTATTAAAAACGACCATTATTTAAAAAAAAAAATCCTTTTTGTACAAAACTATGCCATTTTAACAATTTGTTAAATAATTTAATAATTGTAGGAAATACCTTAATCTTAATTATTACACTTTTTTAATGAATAAAACCTTATTGTGTCCCAAAAAGTACAAAACATTCTATGGAGTACTTTCTTTTTGAAGCTGGCTTTTAAAATTGTTAAGTAAGCACAGCGGCATCTAAGGAGTATACTTAATAACTAAAGTTCTTAAACGTAATTCATTGTGTACGAGTGCTCCCTGTGTTTTTTTTTTAATAAAAATTTTTGCAATAACAAAGACTAAGCTGAATCTGAATGCGACGTCCTCACAGCTCTTTGACCATCACTATTTTATTCCGATGCAATTTTACGGGCAAATGTGTAACCTAAAATACATGTGGTTTGTGTATAAATAGTGATTATCTGGTATTTCGACGTAACGTAATGGACCTGTGCGACGTAAACAACTGTTGGTTTGTGTATAAATAGCGAATGCTGGTATTTCCTGAGACCCACTCGAATAATCCGCGCCATTATATGTAGGTAATCATATGTGGCTCAATTAATTTGTACAAATTATGTATGCGCCTTAACTATTGGTTTCATTCTGCGCATTTTGGTGTGTTTTATCAAAATCCGGTAAGCCGTTTTTGAAAATCTAACTTCATCGTATATTTCAATACAAAAAACCATATCTGTTTTTATGGAATATGTGCGAAGTAAACACTTGTTTTGTATATAAATAGTTATTAGATTATGTGGTATTTTCTGGAAACCACTATTGAATAAACACTTCCATTAAATAAAACAATTATTTTAATTGTACAAATTTTGTACAAAGCCTGGGCTGAATCTAAATGCGACATCCTCACAATCTTTAAAGTGTGCCAACATCGTCCACCATCACTGTTTTATTTCGCCGCAGTTGACGGGCAACTCTATACAACCACCAACCATACAGTATATAGACTAGTCATTTCATACAACCACCAACCATTCAGCATATAGACTAGTCATTTCTTACAACGTAAATGGACACAAAAATTTTTAAGCGACAGGCCCCAGAGAGTGAATTCGACAGGCCCCGCAGCTTCGGTTATGCTCGGCAATTTTGCTCTCTTTACGCTCTCGCTCTCATTGACTGTACAGATCAGTTCATTTAATTAACTGATCATTCAATGAACTGATAGCAAGCGGGCAGATAAATTATGTTTTAATAAAGTTGTCATGTAGATATCTCTAAATACAATGTATTCTTAGTGTTCTTAGTATTTTTAGTATTCATAGTGTTCCTGCGGTCTTAACACAAAATTATACACATTCGTCTCTTCTCAGTCTGTATTTACCACCGTCAGACAGGTCCCAACACGTGACACACATGAGAATGCTACACAATTTTTTGGTTCTCACAGCACAAAATTAGATTTATTTATATTTTGGCTGGTACACAACCAGCGACTTTTCGACACAACATTTTTCCGGCTTTCTACATATGTACATATGTATGTATATTACGCCCAAGTCTGGATATTTCCCTGGATTGGGTGCCTTTAAATAGACAAGTTCTAACCCACATTTTCACCTATCATGCTCTCTCGAAATACGCAAAAGAATATTACGAATATTACGAACGCATTCACGAGCACGACATCTAGAAAAGCTTCAGTTTCACAATATTTAGCCTAGACTGGAATGCGTAATGGATACGAAGAAGGTAATATAAATACTATTCGATATCCAAAGAAAGTCAGCGAAGAGAAGGAGAGGCGTATAGGTAAATAGGTAATTTTGAACAATTGGCAATACTTAGCTGTTTTTCAGTTAAATAAAAAACAAAAAGGTATAAACAATAAACGACAATCGGTTCATCAAAACGGCGTGCAAGCAAGCCTATTAACTGTAGTTCACCATATATGGAATAAATAATTGCGAAAATATTAAGAGGATTCAAAATGCAATGTGAGATAAATTTTAAGAATCAAGTGAATAAAGTATGTTTGAAATAAAATGTACTATTTATAATAATATCAAATTGTTTGTTTCAAAAAAACAAAAAATCTGTTTGATTGCGAGTAAACTCAATTAGGATTTACGATAAGCTTTTGGGGCAGGTGTTACAATTAATATTCTCGTGCTTTGGATCCTTAAAATTTGATGGGGTAGGCCCATTCTTCTGTTCGGAATGGTATTGATAGTGCCGCAACTGCCACCACTTGAAGCCCCGATCAGACGAACTCCTTGGTCGGTTTAGTTAATAAAATAGCCAAGGAGAATCTAAAAAAATAGTTACTTATTACGATAGCTTTATCGCAAAATCAGACCGCCTTATACTGGAGAACTTTTTCTAGTTAAGTCTCTTATTACATATGTTTGTATGTATGTATCTCAGTTTAAGTTTCAAGTCATAAGTGATTGCATTGTGTGTTATTTGCAGACTCTCCCATTACTTTCTATCATGGCGAAATTAATGCTGGCTATGAAGAGAAAAACTCTCATTTTATAAGCTCCATTGATAGCAACCCACTAATGACGCGTAAGATTCTGGACGCCCCAGAGTCGGGTGGTGCTTGTCTCTAGGTCAACGCAGTGGAAACTCCGTGACTTTTTATCGTCGGAGATGTCCACATTGTCAATTTGCTGGTAATAGGGAATCACTTATGATCGACCCAATGCGAGTGAGTATGCGTGCTAAGAGTAAGGAAATGTGTAAAGAAGCACTTACCCTTGCCGCCTTTCATCTTCCGCATCCGTACTTTGTACTCCTCTGGCATAAGTCAGTTGAGCTGGGACGGCGTGGAGTTTCGGCTGCTGAGTATGATCGCGAAGCGCCTTTACTCGGTTTACTTTGCAGAGGTCAGTGGACATCGCGATGTCTGCCATTTACACAATCGTAGAGCGGCTGCAAGGTTCTGACATGTCCATAGTACATTCACGTGACTGTGCAGCCTTCATCATACTGGAGTCGAAGCTACTTCCCAAGTACAGGGCCAAAATGGGACCGTTCCAGTGGCCAGTCTGATTTTCCTTTACCTCGGAGGCATCTATCCGATCGTCAGCAACGTCACGCAGAGCTTAATCTGAAACTACGGCTTCTTCGGCTCTAAGGCTCAACTGGAGTACTTGGTGTAGTCAAACTTCTCGGATGAATAAACGTGATTTTGGCTTTTAGTACCTGCCAAGTGTTTTTTTCCACCGTCCGGAAATATATCGCGGCGGTCAGCTTTCGCCCTATTCCAAATAGGACTCCTTTGGGCACGACGAAATCCACAACGCGAACCGGTTGAATCCGCAATAAAAAAGGGCATTAAATTTTAAAGAATATCACTATCTTCACGTCGATTCGCACAAACGTACACACAATAAAAAAAAAATATTAAAAAAAAAACACCATCTGCCCTTTTTCTTGATAATTTTGTACAAACCTACACAATTAGGACATTGATTCACTTTCCGTTATATTGTCGATTAGCACTGGAGCTGGGAGAAAATCTATGTCAACAGCTATGTACATATGTATGTATGTATGTCAACATAGCAGCAACCGCACGACGCCGCCGAGGATGGCCAGCCTCCTCCGCGTGATTTTGGGCCCGACGAAGTGTTTGGTCCACAACCCGAACTGGTATTATCCGCAATAAAAAAGAGCATTAAATATTAAAGAATATCACTATCTCGACGTCGATTTGCAAAAACCTACACACAATAAAAATATATTTAAAAACAAACACCTGCACATTTGCACATCAACAACTATGAATGTACATATGTACATATGTATGTATGTATGTCAACATAGCAGCAAGCGCACGACGCCGCCGAGGATGGCCAGAAAATTAGTTTCGGAATGCGCGAGTTCAACCTCACCCGGGCAATGCTAATTGAACTTTACATTGCGCACATTTTCTTGATCTCAACGTCGATTCGCACAAAACTACACACAATAAAAAATAAAAAAAACACGGTCTTCTGCAAATACACAATTATTACATTAAAGAACTTTCCGTTATATTTTCGATTATCACTAGAGCTGGGAGAAAATCTGTCAACATAGATACTATCGATTCTTCATTTTTCAACCGATCATTGATTTGGTCTAAAAAGTATCGATGTATCGTAAACCATTTTCCAGTTAACATGCGAATAATTACATAGCTTTTAAGTGTGGCCAGTCACATGCCAACACCGCGAGATACAGCTACTTGGGGAAGCCTTTGACTCTCTGAATCGTTTAGAAGACTTTATTGCGCAGTTGGATGCGCCGAAAATGAGCCTTCTGCGCGTGATCTTGGGCACGACGAAATTCACAACCCGAACCGATTGAATCCGCAATAAAAAAGAGCATTAAATATTAAAGAATATCACTATCTCCACGTCGATTCGCACAAACGTACACACAATAAAAAAAAATATAAAAAAAAAACACCATCTGCCCTTTTTCTTGAGAATTTTGTACAAACCTACACAATAAGGACATTGATTCACTTTCCGTTATATTGTCGATTAGCACTGGAGCTGGGAGAAAATCTATGTCAACAGCTATGTACATATGTATGTATGTATGTCAACATAGCAGCAACCGCAAGACGCCGCCGAGGATGGCCAGCCTCCTGCGCGTGATTTTGGGCCCGACGAAGTGTTTGGTCCACAACCCGAACTGGTATTATCCGCCATAAAAAAGAGCATTAAATATTAAAGAATATCACTATCTTCACGTCGATTCGCACAAACGTACACACAATAAAAAAAATATTTAAAATAAAACACCATCTGCCCTTTTTCTTGATAATTTTGTACAAACCTACACAATTAGGACATTGATTCACTTTCCGTTATATTGTCGATTAGCACTGGAGCTGGGAGAAAATCTATGTCAACAGCTATGTACATATGTATGTATGTATGTCAACATAGCAGCAACCGCA
>VNJM01002329.1:0-56918 GCA_008042475.1 Drosophila kanapiae | reverse complement strand
GGCTCACGGCAGATGACATGGCATCTGCGCCGCCTGGGACATGAAGTGGGCCGCAAGCGGGTCCGGCGGCTCATGGCGATCATGGGCCTGCGGGCGATCTACCAGAAGCCGCGCACGACCGTGCCCCATCCGGAGCATCGGAAATATCCATATCTGCTACGGGATCTGGTCATCAATCGGCCTGACCAGGTCTGGTGTTCCGATATCACATATATTCCCATGAAACGGGGATTTCTCTATCTCGTGGCGATCATGGACTGGTTCACGCGCAAGGTCCTGTCCTGGCGTCTGTCGAACACGATGGACGTGGAGTTCTGTATCGAGGCGCTACAGGATGCCCTCATGCGCTATGGCGCCCCGGACATTTTCAATACTGACCAGGGGTCGCAATTTACGACACCCCGTTTCACCGGGATACTGGAAGAGCGTCAGATCCGCATCAGTATGGACGGGCGTGGGCGATGGCTGGACAACGTGTTCATCGAGCGTCTGTGGCGGTCGCTGAAATATGAATGCGTCTACCTGCACGCGTTCGAGACCGGATCAGAGCTGAGGGCCGGGCTTGGCAGATGGATCGCCCATTATAACGAAAGGCGTCCGCATACGGCGCTGGCTGGACGAACGCCCGATGAGGCGTATCATAACGTGCCGACGCCATCTGGTCCGGGGTTAACCCCGGACCAGATGGCCAACAGCAACGCCGTCAGAAGGGCGGCATAACAACAACCGGGTATAGCTTATCAAGCCCGCAAAACTGTCCGAACGGACGGGACCACCTCTGTTGGACCTGTAGTCTGCCGACATCTGCGCAATCAATTTCCCGATGCTCATATATCAGGGTATGATACAGCTCTATTTGCAGATCATCTGACATGTGAAGGGCCGGTACCAGAAATTGTTCTCAATGAACAACATTTTGGGGATGTAAGACGCTTTTCTCCTTCCGTTCTGAATGGTGTAGACGCTGTTATTTACCTCGCCGCCATCTCTAATGATCCCATGGGCCAAAAGTTCGGAAAGGTGACGGACGAAGTTAACCGAGAAAGCTGCATCACCATCGCTCGGCTATCTATTTTGGCTGGTGTAAGGCACTTTGCTTTTGCATCCAGTTGTAGTGTGTACGGTTACGCCTCTGAGAAGGCCCTTACCGAAAATGACGCAACCAATCCGCTAACAGCATATGCCAGATCCAAAATAGAAGCGGAAAATGACTTAAAAAAACTAGCGACAGACAAAATGTTTATTTCATGCCTCCGCTTTGCAACCGCCTGCGGATTTTCTGAACGTCTGCGACTTGATCTGGTGCTCAATGATTTTGTTGCTACAGCTTTGAGAACAAAAAAAATTCATGTTCTGAGCGATGGCAGTCCATGGCGGCCCCTCATTGATATTCGTGATATGGCGCGCATATTTGAATGGGCAATCACGCGGTCTGGAGAACAATTTATTATCGTTAATGCAGGTTGTAATGATGCTAACTATACAGTCAAAAATTTGGCCGATGCTGTAGCAAGTCAGATTCCTGGCACAACAGTAGACATAAACCATGATGCACCACCAGACAGACGTTCTTACCGCGTGGATTTCTCTTATCTGAGCGTTCTAGCTGCTAAATTTATTCCTCAGTTATCTCTTGCCGACTCTATCTCATCGTTGATCGATGGGATCACTCGGTGCAACCACCATCAGGTATCTACCGCACCTTCAAGACTAACCCGTCTTCATACGCTTTCTGCTCTTATAGAAACGGGAAAAGTGAACTCATCTCTCTATTGGTCTGAAAACAGTAATCCGCAGTGTCAGTCTATATCGGAAAAGCTTTCTACAGTCTCTTAATAAGGAATACAACCATGAAAGCAGTCATCCTCTCAGGCGGTTATGGAACCCGCTTGATGGAAGAAACTGAAGCGCGCCCAAAACCAATGGTTGAAATTGGTGGCCGTCCTATTCTCTGGCATATCATGAAAATTTATGCTGCTCACGGGATAAACGACTTTGTTATCCCTTTAGGATACAAGGCGGAAATGATTAAACGCTACTTTATTGAATATGATCAAAACTCATCTGATATTGAAATTGATCTTTCTGAAGGAACGATAAAAACACTTCGAAAAAATGGAGATTGTTGGAAAATAACACTTGTTGATACCGGCTTGGATACTATGACGGGCGGACGTCTTTTGCGCTTAAAGGACTATCTGCGAGACGATGATTTCTGTTTAACCTATGGAGATGGAGTAACAGACCTCAATATCTCAGACAGCATCTCTTTCCATTACTCACACGGAAAAATTGGAACAGTAACGGCAATCAGTCCCGCTGGTCGTTTCGGTTCGCTTGAAATCCAAAATTCACAAGTCAAGGAATTCCATGAGAAACCTGAAGGATTAGGCTACGTGAATGGAGGTTTTTTTGTACTTTCACCTCGTGTATTCCAATATCTTGAAAATGATGAAACAGTATTTGAGCGGCATCCGTTAGAAAATCTTGCTAGAGATCAGGAGTTAATGGCCGTTCCTCATGATGGTTTTTGGTATTCAATGGATACACTTCGAGACAAACGGCACTTGGACCATTTGTGGAGCACAGGTCAAGCGCCATGGCGTGTATGGAATTAAGTTTTTTCTGACAAACAATGATCCTTTATCCACTCCTATAATATGTATTATTTTTTCTTCCTTTTGCGCTCATTTCATCAGAAAGATACACAACATAAAATCTCTTCGAATTATAAGAAATTTATAGATAATTATTGGAACCCATAAATACATCTGTCTTTTTTGAAAAAATGGTTTGGTTTATTTATTTTTGTCTTGTTAGGATGAATTATTTCATTATTTAACTCAGGGGAACCTCTATGAAGTGCGTCATCCTGTTTCGTACCCATATATGGGATGATTTCATTCAAAGGCAATTTTTGCGTTTACCAAAAAATACTCCACATGACATAGCTATTCTTGCTAATAATACTGATGGTCTATGCCCTCCTGTTGAAGATTTTCCTTTTGTCATTTTTACCCTGGATGATTTATTAAAAATGGGTCTTGAAGCAGGGCCTGAGAAAAATATTGTTTGGTGGAACGCAGACTATCCACTTTACTACTATGCATCTCTTTTCCCAGATTACGATTATTACATCTTATGCGAATATGATGTTGTTATAAACTGTGACCTTGAACAACTAATACTCTCTCTACACTCAGGAGAAAAAGATATAGTTGCAATAACATCTCGTTCCCCCCTTGAAGAGTGTGTTTATATTCGCAGTGCTGAAGGTGTTTATCTGTATGAAAACATAAAGAAAACTTATTTTCCCTTTGCTATATTCTCAAAAAAATCTGTAGCGTTCCTTTATAATAAACGTCTGAGCTTAACAAAAAAATATCGCGAGAAAAAAATTCAAAACTGGCCACATTGTGAACTTTTTGTTGGTACGGAAGCAGCCGCAAGCAACCTTCAAGTCGCCCAGTTGACTGAATACGGAAAAGCAGATTTTTTTTCTCACTACCCCCCTGTTTTAGAAGAATGTCTTCCTTACCTAATGGATCAGGCTTACATTCATCCTGTCCTAGATTCTAAACGTTTCCTCTTGAGTACAATACACTACGAAGGCCGCCCAGAACGCTTTCTCAACCCCTTTAGTAAATTTCATCGCACATTACGCAGTTTCCCATTTCGTTTTTATTTAGGTCCTTTGTGTAAAGCTTTATTCTCTCGTTTTTTTCGAATAATTTCTCTCACTATAAATAGACTCTGCAAAAATAAAAATTTTCTCAAAATAAAATGATAAAATCCCGCAAAGGTTATTCGTATGTTTGAGCAACATCTTTTTCCAGCCATATCTCAACCCGTATCCGGAAGCATAATTTATGAGCATATTAAGATACTTTTCCCTATTTTACGTAGCATTACAGGAAAAGGAATAAGACAGACACTTGAATATGTTGCCAATCAAATTCAGGATTTTTCTATCGTGTCTATTCCAAGTGGAACTCCATTATTTGATTGGATGGTCCCTGATGAATGGAATGTTAATTCCGCTAAAATTATAGATACGTCTGGAAAAATTGTTCTGGATCTCAATTGGTCGACCCTTCATATTCTACAATATAGTCAACCTTTTCACGGAACTCTATCACGTAAGGATCTCGAAGAGCATCTTTTCACTCTTCCAGATTATCCTGATTTTATACCTTACAAAACAAGCTATTACACCGAAAATTGGGGCTTCTGCCTTTCTGAAAATCAGAAAAAAAAATTAACGGATCTTCATTATACAGTAGAAATTGACGCCACACTTTCTTCTGGCTCTCTGACTTACGGAGAAGTACTTATCCCCGGCATCTCGCAGGAAGAATTCGTTTTTTCCATACATTGCTGCCATCCTTCCCTTGCAAATGATAACTTATCCTCCCTTGCCATCGCCATTGAGCTTATCCGAAAACTGCAGAGCCTCCCCCAGCGCCGCCTCTCCTATCGGTTTCTTTTTGTTCCAGGGACAATTGGCTCCATCGCATGGCTTGCTCAAAATACTGAAAAAACAAAAAACATAAAAAATGGTCTTGTTCTTAGTTGTTTGGGTGATAAAGGCTCTTTTACTTATAAAAAAGCTCGGGAGGATTCTGCCAATATTAATACTATCATGGCTAAAATTTTCTCCGACCATCCCAAAGCACGCATTTGGGAATTTGAACCCTATGGCTACGATGAGCGCCAATATTGCTCTCCCGGATTTAACTTGCCAGTGGGTTGCCTAATGCGTTCGCCTAATGGCACTTTTCCTGAATACCATACTTCAGCAGATAATCTTGATTTTGTAACTCCATGCGCTTTGGAAGAATCCCTTTGTGTTCTCCTAGATTTGATTACTATTACTGAAAATGCTCTTTATCCCGTAAGTACAAGTCCCTATGGAGAACCCCAACTTGGCAAGCGTGGCCTTTATCCCTTATCGCCGAATATATCGAAAGCCGATCACACTAAAAATGATATGCCTGATCAATTATGTCTTTTATGGGTATTAAACCTTGCCGATGGGAAAAACTCCATTCTCGATATAGCAGTTCGTTCTAAAAAATCGTTCCGAGCCATTCTTTCCGCGATTGAGTTGTTACAGGAGGCCGATCTTCTGAAACTTTATTCGGACAAGCAACAGAATGCTTTCTCACCATAGTAACAATACAATATATCGAATAATTTTTCTATTTTATCAAATTTTTCATAAATTAACCATCAATAATCTGCGTCATTATCCATGACATCCCAGTAAAGGAGCACTCATGAATCCCAAACTTCCTTTTTATAATCGTGTCGCTCTTGTTACTGGTGCAGGCAGAGGGATTGGCAAAGCAACCTCCCTTCATTTGGCTAAGCTTGGTGCATCGGTTATTTGCGTAGCACGCACACAATCTGAAGTAGAATCCTGCGCGACACAAGCTGGACCTAAAGCTTTAGCTGTCCCGTGCGATATTACCTCACCGCACTCCCTTCAAGAACTCATAGCCAGGACTCATGAGCGTTACAAACGCCTGGATTACCTTATTATTTCGTCTGGTATATTTCACCGGGGTTTCTTAGCTAAAACTCCCTTGTCTGACTTTGATAATTTGTTTGCTGTGAATGTTAAGGCCCCCTTAAGCCTCATACAGCATACTTTGCCTCTTCTCCGTGAGAACAACGGGCAGATCGTCATTGTCAATTCTTCTATTATCCGCGCGGCAAACACTGCGGAGAGAGGTTTGTATGCTTCTACACAGTCAGCCCTAAAATCCCTAACCGACGCATTACGAGATGAAATTAATGCCGAAGGAGTTAAGGTTATTTCCATTTTTCCGGGGACCACGGCAACCCCACGCCAAGAAACCATTCATCAGGCATTAGGAAAACCCTATAACCCTCACTTACTTCTGCAACCACACGATGTGGCTATCGCGTTATGTAATAGCCTTCTTTTGCCACCAACAGCAGAAGCCACAGACATTTTTATCCGCCCCATGCACAAATTCGATACCGTGGCTTGAAAACGATGTAATGTGTAATTCCAAACCGATAGTATTAAAAAAATGTAAAGCCTACGGTCATTTCTGGTTTATTTATGAATCTAAATATATTTTTTCACTTCAAACTAGGATAATTCTCCGATAGACAGGGGTAAAGCAAGGAATAAAATATGAAAATTTCTCAGTGGATGGAACAATCCGGTGTTAACTTTGGCACCAGCGGCGCACGTGGCCTTGTCAGTAAAATGACTGATATGGTGTGCTTTGCCTACACCATGGGATATCTTCAGCACCTTTCCACATTAGGTGAATTTTCTCCGCAGACCATGGTAGCGGTTGCCGGCGACTTACGTTCTAGCACGCCACGTATTATGGGAGCCTGTATTGCTGCTATAGAATATATGGGGGGCAGACCTTTATTCTGCGGTTTTGTGCCGAGCCCAGCATTATGTCACTATGCTTTCGCATTGAAAATTCCTTCCCTTATGGTTACAGGTAGCCATATTCCCGCTGATCGCAATGGCATTAAGTTCAATCGGGCCCAAGGTGAATTTCTTAAAAATGATGAAGAGGCGATGAGAGCCCAAGATATCGAACTACCGAAAGAGATGTTCGATACAGAAGGTATGCTCATAAAATCCGTTGCGTTCCCCCCCATTACTGACGTTTTACCTGATTTCATCGCCCGCTATCGTGATTTCTTTGGCCCGGACGCTCTTCGGGGCTTTTACCTTGGTATTTACCAACATTCTGCCGTGGGCCGAGATGTTCTGGTTGACATTGTAGAAAGCTTGGGCGCTGAAGCCATTCCTCTTGCCAGATCCAAAAGTTTTGTTGCCGTTGATACTGAAGCTGTTCGCCCTGAGGATATTGCTCTAGCGCGTAAATGGGCTGAGCCCAGAAAGTTTGATGCCATTCTTACCACAGATGGTGACTCTGACCGGCCATTGCTGGCAGACAAAGATGGACACTGGCTACGAGGCGATGTATTGGGAATTCTCGCATCCCGTTTCCTCAAGGCGGCTTCAGTCACCACCCCAGTGAGCAGCAATACCGCTTTAGAAAAAGCAGGATTTGCTCAGCATATGCAACGTACACGTATTGGCTCTCCTTTTGTCATTTCTGAAATGATGAAAGCTATAGAAGCAGGTGTAACGCCTGCCGTTGGCTACGAGGCAAATGGAGGATTCCTCTTAGGATCAGATGTGACATATGAAGAGCGCACTCTTTCTGCCTTGCCAACCCGTGATTCTGTCCTTCCAATGATTTGTGCACTGGTGGCAGCCAAGCTAGAAAAAAAAGGGCTCTCTAGCCTTGTGAATGATTTGCCAAGGCGCTTTACACAAAGCGATCGTTTGACAGAAATGCCTACGGAAAAAAGTTTGTACCACATAGATCTTTTGCGGAAAAATCCAAACGAAAATGTAGAAAATCTTGGGTTCTCCGAAATCTGTGGATTTCTCTCTCATGTTGATGAGACAGATGGTTTGCGAATGACTTTTCAGAATGATGACATTGTTCACCTTCGCCCGTCCGGTAATGCTCCTGAATTACGCATTTATGTTGAAACCGACAGCCCTGACCGTACGGAAACTCTTCTCCAACAGGGCCTCAACATTTTGGCTAAATGGAAGGAACCGTTGCCAGAAAACCAGTTACAGAACTTTCACAAATAATTCCTCAAAAATAAAAAATATGAGAATATTTATTAATAATCATTTTATTATAGAAAAAATTTACAATTAAATTCTTTTTTGAATTTGGTTTTATCATGAATTCCTCAATAAATTTCTCTGTGCCTCCCGTTCCATAAAGATATCGGGAGCAACAGGAGAATTTATTCGCACCCCCGCTTCACGTTGCTGTAAAGCAACTCGTGCAATAGCTGAGACCAACATTGCAATCAATAGATAGAAATCTAGAAGGCCTAATGTTGGACTCGAAATACAAGCGGCAATAATTCCCCCGGTAAGGGCAGAGAGCGTCCCGTCAATAACTAACCGGTCAGGTCCTGGGGGAACAGACCTACGGGCCCGCATGGCTGCTCTCAAAAGCATTCCGTCAAAAATTAGAAGCCCTATACCTCCTATAATTCCTACAGTGGATAGCAAGCTTGGAATCAGGCTGGATGCGCGGTTACTTCCCCACCCTACCCCCAAACCATACGTCTCTCCAACTAATGCCATGGAATCCCGATCCGCTTGGGACCGATCTTGGTAAGATTGGCTTTGTTGTTTTTCTGTCGTGGACTGATACACCAGTTGTGCCGCAGGTACAATTTGGGGAGCAACTGTTACCAACACAAGAACGCCGCAGCCAACCACGGCGGCTCCGCCGATGGCCAGACGCATCATATTTCCCATCAATTGGGTCACTCCTGTCAGCATGATCGCGACTGGAAGAAGGCAGACACCTACGGCCATCGTGGCAAACCCAGTCGTGGAGGTTGTGCTTGCTAATGCCAACGCAGACGCTGGAATCAGCCATTTTGCCCATGCGACCGAATAGCCTTGTAAAACGATCCACACGCAGGAAAACAAGATTTGGCAAAGAAACGTAGCGCAGGCCGCAGGTTCCGAAAATGAAGCATTAATTCGTGGGACAGGACCTGCCATCTGAGTATTAAGAACCGCCCACCCAGGGTTGGAATAAAAAAAGATATCGGGATACGGCAAACCTGCGACGCGATGTGCAAACTGCCACGCACAAATTATGACAACACACCAGCCTGACAAAAGGAAAGAACGGTACAGTTTCTCAATACTCACATCAGTTCGTGTCAGGAACCGTGCTGCTATAATCATTAAAGCTGTATTGATAATAAGATAAATATCTTGTGAAATATTACCAAAATTTGGAGACAGTAAAACACGTCCCCCTACGGTATCACCCTTCTGAGGCCAGACCATAACCTGGTTCATGAACAGACGTGGCATAATTAGGGAACCTATAACGGTCCAGATCACAACAAGGATAAAAGGAAAGCACAGAGCCATAACAGTTCTATCTCCCGGATACCGCACGCCCATTATCCACTGAAGCAGAACAAAACTTATAAACGCCAAAGCCGGGAGCATAGCTGGCTGCACACCCAAACCGCCGATAACAAGAGCCGCTGCTGCGGGAAGCACGCCTGCAAATAACAAAATATGCAACATGGCAACAGGACGTGTCCATAATAACAAGCACAAGGGGAAAAGGATCATTCCTACAATCGGTACGGTCATTTCCTTGCCTTTTGGTTGCTTATATTTTTATTATTTTCTTGTTTAATTTACGTCGTTACTAATTTTGTAGCGACATAGCGCTTTCAACCACCCTAAACATATTTTGGCGAAACGCTTCTTCTGAAAAACGTTGAGCATTAGCACGGCAAAGTTGCGGCTCTATAGAAGGGAATGTCGCTTCAAACTGATCAACCGCCGCAACAATTGCCTCAGCACTTTGTTCTCGGAAAAATATCCCCGTTGGTCCCTCTTTCTCATCTGCTTGCAGAACAATATCGCGCGCACCGCCCCGGTTGAAAACAATCAGAGGCGTACCACACGCCTGCGCTTCCACCATTGTAATTCCAAAATCCTCCTCCGCGGCAAAAACAAATGCTTTTGCCTTACACAAATAATTTTCAACTTCGGCATCACTTAACCGGCCATGTAAAATAATATTAGGTGCATGCGCCGCGAGAAGCTCTATTTTTTCACGTTCAGGCCCGTCCCCAACAACATGTAAAGTTCTATCCGGCATACGTAAAAAGGCCTCTACAACCAGATCAATACGCTTATATGGTACCATTCTTGAAACAACAACGTAATCCTGACGATTATGTTGGATGTTTTCAAACATCTTGATATCAACTGGCGGATAGACAACCTTTGCTTCACGCCGATAAACCTTTTTAATACGGCGTGCGATATAATTGGAATTAGCCACAAATACATCAACACCAGCAGCCGAACGTACATCCCAATTTCGCAAAGTATGCAACAACCAACGCGCATAGAGGCTACGGACCCCACGTTCCATATTGCTTTGCCGCAAATAGGCAGCCTGCATATCCCACGCATAGCGCATCGGAGAATGTACGTAGCACACATGGACCTGATCTGGTCCGGTAATTACGCCTTTTGCAACGGCATGATTACTCGAAATAATCAGATCAAACCCTGCAAGATCCAACTGCTCAACAGCAATAGGCATGAGGCCGAGATAGTACCGAAAATAACGTCGCGCGAAGGGAAGCCGCTGAATAAATGTTGTCTGAACCGCTTTTCCTTTGAGCATGACACGTTCGGCATCGGGCATAAAGTCCACGATCGCAAACAGTTCTGCCTGCGGATACATGATAAGTAATTGTTCAACAACACGTTCTGACCCAGCATAATGCTCTAGCCATTCATGAACAATGGCAACACGTAGATTATGATGCAGCCTATTTTTCTGAGTAACATCGCTCATGCTCAGCCCCTCTGTTCCATTGTAAAACAATGGCAAAACGTATAAGCGCGCGTGCTTTACAGATGAAAAGATGAAATGTTATCTGTTTTCAGTTACTCGCACGCCAAGCCTCTCTGTTACGGGACATGACATTTGAAGCTGAAAATACGTAAGCAATCTTCCAAAACCTCACCCAGCGAACCTTCCCCTATCTCCACACCCAGCCGATTACGACCTGCTCGAGGTCTCGTAATCGGTGTTGCATTGGGGCTGATTGTCTGGGCTATTCTTATTGGAGGCTTTTTCCTCCGCCGCTAAGCGCTTTTTCTTTCTAGAAATGACGCTCATAAATCTTGATAACATCCCCCGGTTTTACATAGTCATAAGGCTTGAGCAGACCTACCGTTGTATGATGCCCTTCCTGACGGGCCACATAAGCACGACTTTCCAAGGCACGATAGGTAAAACCTCCCCCTGCTGCCACGGCTGTTAGCAAAGTCATACCAGGCTGGTAAGGATATTGCCCGGGCTTTGCAACTTCACCCAGAACCGAAACAAGCCTGTATGCAGACACTTCAACCGCAACTTTGGGGTCTCGCAACATCTGCGCAGACTGCAAAGCCTTTCTTACTTCCTCTGAAAACTCTTCGGTAGTTAACCCCTCGGCTGGCAGATTTCCCGCAACGGGAAAAGCGACTTTACCCTGGCTATCAACGCGAAAGCTGGAGGTAAACTGATCCTGCCCATATGTCATGACGCGAATTTCATCATCCACACCCAAGCGGTACAGGCTGGGATCATAAGATGGCACAGGCTTTAAATTCCACCCTGGGGTGCACCCGGCAAGCAGGGTGCCAATCACGCCCCAACATACCGACCGCCCAATGGCAACACGGTAAAATTCTGAACGGGTCGTCGCCATACGTCATTTCCTCCAGCCGCTATGTTTTTATTGAGTGTGGAATACTCAGCACCAGAAAACGTTTTTAGAGCGTAAACTGAACCTTGATCAGAAAACGATGAACGGGAAACCGTCCACTCCCTATGGTACTCTGACTGCTGAAGTCATAATTAGCTGACAAACGCAGATGCCGGTTAATCAGCCATTCAGCACCTACTCCTCCTCCATAGAAAGATTGCCTGTTGCGTCCTTGGTACAGCACAGTATTTTCTACAAAAGCAGGAGTCGCCGGATAGTTCGCCCTCTGCATTTGCCCATAGGCAGAGAAAACTATATTTCTTCTATAATTATGCGTTATTCCTACACGCGCACCCGTAAACGTATATCCAACTATATTTTCAAAAGCACCATCATCAATTCCATGCCGCACACTCGCTGTAACAGTTGTCAGGCGCGTTGGTAACCACTTTAACTCTGCCTCGGCTATTGGGGAGTTAATCACGCCAAAAGCCGTAGCCCGATAACGCCGCGTCTGATAACCGACAACACCCCGAAATCGGATAGGACCATGCAGCCCGAAATCATAACCTGCCATCACAGAAAAGCCATTCGAATCACGGGACGGGGCGTTTTCAAGCTGCTTCTGATATCTAATTTGCATACCCTGCACCACCAGCAGAGCATGACTATCCTGGCGCAATTCATACTGTGTGGTCACACCCTGCGTAATAATCACACGGTCTCGGTAGCTTTGTGTCGGCTGAAATTCAGAAGGAGGGAAAAAACTAAAATGATATCTTTGAATTCCTCCTTGTGGAATAAAGCTTATTCTTCCATGCGTGGTGGCTGTATAACTTAGCCTTATATCGTCCACCTGATACGGAACAGGCCTGCTTAGAACTAAAGCCGCCATATCTGTTGGCATCTGAACAAGAGAAAGATGGGTATAGGACGCGCCCACAGTGTCATGACCAAAATCATGCACCCCCCCTATATTAGCGGTCCAATTCGTCCGGTTCTGAATGCTGCGGGAAGGATAACGCACGTCATCCACGCCAATATTACCGTGCAGAACATCGCGTTTTCCCCATCGGGCCACAGCACTCAGGTTCGCCTGCGTGTTGATAACCGCGCTGGATTTCCCTCCTAAAATTTTGTCAACATTGGTATCATATCCAATTGCTTCACCACCATCTGCATTGATCTGGAAAGGGCCAAACCGCTTGCCAAGAGGTGCATATTCTCCCATTGCTCGTATCTGGGCAGGCTCCTGCGCCAGATCGCCTGCGGCACTCCCTGCGGGGGGAAAGTATGTATCAATAACCTGAGCAACTGCGCTTCCGCCGCTCCACAACGGAACAGAAGCAGTCAAGCCCAGCCCAATGACCATTATTTTACGCACCAGACACTCTACCAATCATTCTGTGACGAAATGGACGGAAACATTTTTTACTGATGACGATTTCTAGAGACGCTTTTCTCTCCTTATCGAGAGAAAGAAGGCTAGTCTATAAATAAGGAAAACTTCCCAATTATAAGTTAACTTTCCTCTTTCATCCTTGCATGACTTCCCCAAAAAAAAGACATCACGTTTACGTTATTCGCCTTGATTTTTTTTTCTCATATCATGCAACCAACAGACAGGCCGCTGCGTATAGGGTTTGTTGTGGTCAGGTAGGCGAGCAGACGTGCTGCTCCCTGCTGGACCGTCATCCAATAAATCTCACACTATCAAATTTTTTGTGTTCGACATGTTCGGAATAATACGGAGTGTGTCATGGATGTTTACGGTTCCAACGCGGCAGTTGCCCCGTCTACCATTCTCACTGATCATGAGTCTTTCTTTTCCAAAGGTCGCAGGAGTCCTCCATCCTCCTCACGGAAAAACAGGGAGGCGCAAGTCATATGTGCTCTCTCATTAATCATAACGGACTGCATGGCTTTTACTCTTTCTTTAGCCAGCCAAAACATAGTATATAATGAGATTACATTTTACACAGAAAGCATACTTCCTTTTTATTTTATTATTTTCTCGCTTATGGCTGGATATTTTATTTACAAACATCATTATACAGACCGACAGCCATTTTGGAACGAAACGGCACAGGTGATTGGGGCGTCCCTTATGGGTGGAATAGCCTTTATTGCACTCTCTTGGCCTGATATCCCGCCTTTGTACACGTTCCTGCCCTTTCTGGTTTTCCCTTTTATTGACCTCTCTTTACGGCAAACAACAAAAAGACTTTTGAATCAGGTGGGGGTATGGCGCCTCCCTGTTTTACTCATCGGGGAGCCTGAAGCCTGCGCTCATGCTATCGAAGTTTTTTCCAGTGAGCGTTTTCCAAGTCTTCGTTCTGTAGGATGTCTCTCTGCCACTCGTTTATTAGAAACATCTGTAGAAGACCTGAAGTATCGCTTACTCGAAACTCATGGTGCGGCAAAACTCATGCTGGTCCTGAATAGTCAGGATCCATATAGCCATGCCGTCATAGAACATATTACCAGAACACGGTTGTCTTTTTGCCTGATGTATTCTGTCTCTGGGCTACCACTTGATTACGCATATCATTCTTATTTCAGCCACGATGGTATGATGATGACATTCCAGAGTAATCTGGAAAAACCATTTCATCGTTCGGCAAAAATGGCGTTGGACCTGTTTGTTGCGTCCTTGATTTTAATCGCCATTTCACCCATTCTGGCCATAATTTATGCGTTAGTTCGCATGGATGGCGGACCCGCCATTTTTGGCCACACCCGTATTGGCCGGAATGGTCGCCCCTTCCGGTGTCTAAAGTTCCGTACAATGGTTATGAATGCAGATGCCGTATTGGCTGATCTTCTTGCCCATAATCCAGAAGCTGCCACAGAATGGGCTGCCACTTACAAACTTACATCTGACCCCCGTATTACCCGCATTGGCCGGATACTCCGCAAGACCAGTCTGGATGAACTGCCCCAGATCCTGAATGTTCTGAAATTGGATATGAGCCTTGTTGGCCCACGTCCTATCATTACAGCAGAACAGACCCATTACGGAAAAGATATCGCTTATTATACTGCAACACGTCCGGGCATTACAGGGCTATGGCAGATTAGCGGACGGAGCGACACATCCTATGTGCAGCGTGTCCAACTGGACAACTGGTATGTCCGGAACTGGAGTTTGTGGCGCGATATTATCATTCTAATCAAGACCATTCCGGCGGTCCTTACACAAAAAGGGGCTCGGTAAAATAATGCTCCAGCACTCCCGCATTTTTTCCAAACCAACCTTAATCTCACCATACTTTGTGAGAGGATAAAAGCGATGAACACGCTGCAAATTCCATCACCCTATAACGGGCAATCGTCATTGCCTGTGGTGGCCCAGCAGGTCTCGCCCTTGCATGCCTTCAGTATCATGAACCGGCACAAGGTTACGATTGCCGTTGTTACTCTGGCTATTGCCATTCCCTCTGCAATCGCTATTTTTTCCATGAAGCCTTATTATGATGCGTCCTCCATTTTGATTGTAGGAACCCGGCAAGCTCCTTTCCGAGACCTCCAAGCGACCGTCGCCTCGCCGGAAGTCGATACCGTTGCGGTGAACAGTGAGGTCAGCATCCTGCGTAGCCCCACAATCTCCCGGGCTGTGGTTCAAAAGCTGGACCTGACCCATGATCCTGAAATTCAGGCAAACCTTAGCTACGTACCGTTGAGCAAACGCATATCCAATACCGTAGCAAGCCTTTTCACACGCCCTGCTCTACCAGAGCCAATAACAGAAAATGAACGTATCCAAGCTGTAAGTGACCTTTTAAACAAATGGGTCTCCATTCTGAACGATGGGCGTTCCTACATTATCACCATCACCGCCAGCACGGGTGATGCGCAAACAAGTGCGCGCATTGCCAACGCCTATGCGGACGTTTATCTCGATTTTAAAAGACGCATGAAGGTTACCGCCACCTGGCAGGCTAATGCTCTGCTGGATGAACAAATTGTTCCCTTGCGTGAACGTCTGCGCAAGGCTGAACAAGCGGTACAGGCTTTCCGTGAAAAAAATGGCTTGATCGCTGCTGAGCTGGAACGCGCACCCGTAGCCGGCACGGAAAACAATATGAGCGGCGGCGCCACGGTAACAGACCAGCAGTTAAGCCAGATGAACCATGAGCTTATGATCGCTCGTGGAGATCTGGAAGCGCACCGTGCGCGATATGCAGAAATCAGTAGCGCAATTAAAAATGGAAGTCTGGATAGTATTCCTGAGGCTGTTTCCTCACCACTGATTCAACAATTACAAGCGCAGGAAGCACAGGTTAGCAGCCGGGCCGCCAGTCTGAGCCAGGTTGTTATGGATGCCAATCCCGAACTCCAGTCTACACGCGCGGCGGCAACGCATATCCGTAGCCGGATAGGGGCCGAGGTCCATCGCATTGCGAATAGTGCGGCCAAGGAGCTGGCAAGCGCTCAGGCGCGAGTGAACGCCCTTTCTGAACAGGTCAATACCCTGCAGAAACAGGTAACCGCGGAGAACGAAGCCGATGTCACACTCCGCCAGTTGCAGAGCGAGGCAACGGCGGCCCGTACGGTTTATCAAGATTATCTTGGCCGGTTCGCGCAGACATCAACCCAGGCGGAACTGCAGGTTGCTGAAGCCGATCTGATTTCACGTGCAGAAGCGCCTCTTAAACCTCAAGGGCCGCCGCGCAAACAATATATGGCCATCGCGTTCCTGTTTGCACTGTTGACGGGAGCAGGATCAGCTCTCGTGATTGACCGTGTTCATAAAGGGATACGCAGCCTGGACGAACTGGACGCTATCCCGGGACTTTTTGCGCTGGGGCTGGTACCCGCTTTTACCGGCTCCCTTATGCGGCAATATGGCTCTGCCCAGCGCTCCGCTTATATTGAAACGGTAGATTCCATCCGTAGTGTTCTATCGTTCGGCCATAGCCGTTTTCGCGCCAAGGTTGTTCTGATTACCTCGGCAGAACAAGGAGAGGGCAAAACAACTTTTGCGCTTTCCTTAGCAGCCAATACAGGCCGCTGTGGCCAACGGGCTTTGGTGATCGATTGTGACATCCGCAACCCTTCAACCATGCGCATACTTGGCGCGCTCAGAGTGGCACAGAACAACCAGATGCCCGTTGACCCTCTTATGGCCGGTCTAGAACGGGATGTGCTGCCCGGTGTTGATATTCTGACACCTGATGCCATCCGCCACCATGGCAACGGAGCTATGCTCTTGCCCGAAGAGCTGGGGCGGATACTGACGCATGTCGGATCACAGTATGACATGATCCTGTTGGACACGCCTCCCGCTCTTGCCTTCCCGGATGCCGCCATTCTGTCGCGCCAGAGCGATGGCGTAGTGCTGGTGGTAAAGTGGGGTCATACATCGGCATCCACTCTCACGCAGGCCTTACGCACGCTACATACGTACGATGCCCGCACTTTGGGTGCCGTCCTGACACAGGCGCCTCCCAATAGTCTTGGAAAAGCCGAGAAACATCCTTTTCATATCTACAAACGCTACGGACTTCTGGCATCAAGCTAAAAATCTCTGATAAGGAAAGTGTGCGTTGGTAAGACCAGATATTTACGTGAATGGACGCTTTCTGACGCAGCCTTTAAGTGGCGTGCAACGGTTTGCATTAGAAATCAACGCGGCATTAGCCCACGTGAGTGTGGCAAATGGCTACTCGGCTCCTGTGACATTAACACCAAACACTGTTCTTCTTGAACAGAAGGTGAATGAATACCCTGTCCGCGCAGTAGGCCGTCAACGTGGGCAATTATGGGAACAGTTTGAACTTCCTTGGGCTACACGCAAAGGTATTTTGATCAATCTTGGCAACACGGCCCCTCTGCTTGGTAGACGCCACATCGTCATTATTCATGATGCGGGTGTTTTTAGTCAGCCCAATTCCTATTCCTGGAAATTTCGTACATGGTACCGTGTTCTTCTAACCTTGCTGCGCTATAGCCGGGCTCATTTGATAACGGTCTCCCATTTTTCGCGTAGCGAGCTCTCCAAATATCTACGCATTCCCGCAGAACAGATTTCTGTTATCAGCGAAGGTGCTGAGCACATAAAAAGCCAGGCTGCTGATGGTTCTATTTTGAAACGTCACTCTTTACGCTCTCAAGGGTATGTGCTCGCCGTCGGCAATCTCGCCCCTCATAAAAATCTGGCGCAATTGAGCCATCTAGCGGACGCTCTTGCTCAACGCGGTACTCCTCTTGTTATCAGCGGTAGCGTGAACACAACAGTTTTCAGTGATCACGGTAAACAGACACTGCCAAAGGCTGCTGTCTATGTCGGGCGCGTGAGTGACAAAGAATTACGTGCTCTTTATGAAAATGCAGCCTGTTTTGTCTTCCCGTCCCTTTATGAAGGCTTTGGTCTGCCCCCACTGGAAGCCATGCTCTGCGGCTGCCCTGTTGTTGCAGCCGACATTCCTGTCTTGCGCGAAATATGCGGTGAGGCTGCGTATTACGTCAACCCGCATGATCCTGAGGCCATTACCCGAAGCGTTCTGCATATTCTTGATACCCCCATTCAGGCACAGGAAATGCGGCAGGCGGGATTATCGCGTGCAGCAGCCTTTACCTGGGAAAAAGCAGCACGCTCTCTTTTGCAAATTACGGAGGCAGTCTTTTCATGAAGAAAATATTTTCACGCTGTCGAAAATTTTTTCTGTTTTCTATTATTTTTTTTGGTTCTCTTTCTTTGATTCTCAGCCATGCTGCACGCTCAGAAACCGTAGAGCAATCGATATGGTGCAGTATCAATGACCCCGCCAGCGAGCGTATCTTTGTCAGTAGCCCTGTCCGACGCCCTCTAACATCCCGCATGGCTGTCATGGATTATGGAAGTCGCTTTGCACGCACAGTCAACTCACGCTTTGGTCTGCACGTTGTTCTGGTAGGAAACCATTGTCATGCTTTTCCTTCCAGTTATCACGCCACCACTGCCTATACCGCTCTTATTTCCCGGATGGCTGATCAGAATTTCAAAATCGTTTCAGTCAGTATTTTCTAATAAACCTTCCGCTCAGGATCATGCTTCATGCCCCCTCCAGCTTCTGCTCCCCTTCGTGTCTTTGTCCAACTCAGTTATGGATATGGAGCAAGTGACTGGCATACGCGGTGGAAGAAAGGCGAAATACCAGGCATTAACGAGCCATATGCATATGGGTATTACCGGGCGGCCGGACCGGAAGCCACTATTATCCATTCAGAAGATAAAGCGGAAAATTTATTTAGACGTCTGATCCGTTATGGTGCCCGTCTTATAATCGGTTTTGATTTCGTCCATGCATGGCATAATCGAGAAGGCATTCTCTCTGCAGATGTTGTCTGGACACATACCGAAGGCCAAGCAATGGCTGTATTGCTGCTGTATCGTTTAAATCCTCACAAAGCTCATCCTCCACTGATTGCACAAAGCATCTGGTTGATGGATAGATGGCCTCAACAACCCTTCTGGCGAAAACTGATTTCACGCTCTCTGCTCTCCCGCGCGGATCTTCTGACTTTTCATTCCCCTGAAAATCTGAAAAAAGCAGAAGCTATCTTTCCAAACAATAGATTGGAATGCGTGAAATTTGGCATCCGAGCGGATGAAATTAAACCGTATGCTCCGCTTCCCTATACACCCGGCGATCCCATTCGTATTCTGTCTCTAGGAAATGACCAGGATCGTGATTGGAAAACCCTGATCAAAGCGACAAGCCACCTTCCAGACGGTCTATCGTGCCAAGTCACAATTGCTACAACCAAAAAACTGAAGCGCGCAGACCACGTAACACGCGTTGCCGCTGCCAATAATGATCAGTTACTCTCCCTGTATGATAAAGCCCATATTGTGGTCGCTCCTTTGACCCCAAACCTTCACGCCTCTGGCATTACAGTCATTCTGGAAGCAACACTGCGCGGCCTTCCTGTTATTGCAACGGACACAGGTGGATTACGGCATTATTTTGATGGTCAGTCTGTCTATTATGTACCACCGAGGGACCCGGCCGCGTTAAAACAAGCTATTCTCACGCTTATGCATGCCCCTGAACAACGAGCAGACATGGTAGAAAAGGCTCAGGCACGTATTCGCAGCGACCTGAACTCCCAAAATTACGCAGAAAAACACCTCAGCCTGTCTCAGGAAATTACAGCAGAACAGCCTTCTCTTTCCGCAGTCATACCTCAGAATGATAGAAAGAACGCACAGGATCAGAAAATTGTTATTGCGATCGCCACCTGTGGACGCGCTGCACTTTTAGAGGAAACAGTTCTCGAACTGTTTAAACAAAGCCATCTACCACACAAAGTTATAGTATGTGCCCCAACCGAGGATGACTGCAAAGGGCTTGTGCCAGATTCACGGTTACATATTCTGTACGGGCCCCGTGGTGCATCTCATCAACGGAATGCCATACTGGACCATGTGGAAGAGGCTGACATTATTATTTTTTTTGACGATGATTTTCTTCCTGAGAAAAATTATTTACGTGAATGTGCTGGAGTATTCTCTATCCATTCGGATATTGCTATCGCGACGGGGCGAGTGCTTGCAGATGGTGCGAAAGGACCGGGTCTCAGTCTCGAAGCAGCTCGTTCCATCATTGCAAAAGCCCCTCATCCTGAAGTAACAGACCTTCCAACCATAGAACCAGCATGGAACGGGTATGGATGTAACATGGCGTGCCGTTTTTCAATTATTCAGGAGACGGGACTCCGTTTTGATGAGCGCCTTCCTCTTTACGCATGGTACGAAGATATTGATTTCTCTCGCCGGGCTGGACGCTTAGGGCGTGTTGTAAGGATCAATACCGCTAGAGGCGTGCATATGGGCAGCAAAACAGGGCGCACCCCCGGCAGGAAGCTCGGTTATTCACAAGTTATCAATCCAATTTACCTTGCACACAAAGGAACTTACCCGCTTGACCATGCCTTACGTAGTATCGCACGAAATATGGGCATGAATATCTTCCGGAGTATTCGACCGGAACCTTATATTGATAGAAGAGGACGAGTAATCGGGAATTGGCTCGCCGTACGGGATATTTTAGCCGGGAAAATTTCTCCTGAGAAAATACTAAGTATGTAGGAAAGAAAAAGCACAAAAGGTATAGAATAATATTTTGTGCCACCATTTCCCCATAGCTGTTCTCCTTATCTACTTAGGAGCTATAGCGTTTTTTAATAAGGACGCGAGCAAGCCGATCTGGCGCCAAAAGTGTCACTATGGACCAAGCCATTATAAGAAAGCGATCTGATATATTCTGGAACCCGCTACGGAACAACACCATAAGACTATCCAGAAACGCACGCATTCTGCCGTCACCAGGAAGAGGATGCAATTCTGGCGTTAAACGGAGTGACGCAATACGAAATTGTAGGAAATTGCTTCCATGAAAAAGAATTCTTATATCAGGTGGTGATAGATTTTTGAGAGCACACGCGCGCTGTGCTGCTTGGAACCGTTTTAATCCTCGTGCAACTTCCCTGCTATAGTTTGTCTCCCTTGCTGTCATCTGGCTATCATTTGCACCGTGCATTCGGTATAAAACGAGTGGCTTTGCAATAGTGACAATGTCTCCCATGTACGGAGCCATAGCGATACAGGTTGAATCCGTAAACGCATCATATGTCTCATCAAGTGGAAAGATAAGTTCCAGAAAGGTGCGAGACCATGCGTTTCCTGAAGCTGGAGGACTTGGATATTCAAAAGAGGCATTTACCCAGGTCCGTATCTGTTCTGGCGTGGGTGAAGAATGATATTTGGGAATGGTGCGCCCGATAGGAGCCTTATTTGAATCCACACGTTGCATAATCACCTGGACTTTGCTGAGACCTTCCCGCCAGACAGAAGCCACTTCTTTCAACATACCAGGAAGCAAGATATCATCCGAATCCAAAAAGATGACCACTTCTCCAGAACTTCTTGAAAAACCAGTGTTATTAGCTTCTCTTTGACCGCGATTTTCTGTAAAAACAGAAACAATCCTGTTGCCAAATGATCGTATTATATCGGGCGATCCATCAGTAGACCCGTCGTCAACAACAATAATTTCCTTATTGGGCCAGTCTTGATTCAGAGCACTTTCAATCGCCTCCTTTACGTAGCGTTCATAATTATAGTTTGGTATGACGATTGAGAATGTTATATTTTTTTTCATCACACGAGGACTTTTCAAAAATTCCTAAAGAACATTAAACCCTTTGTAAGATTATTTTCAATAAATAGAAAAAATATTCTCACCTTCCTCCATATCCATCAGAGCAACTTCAACCTGTCCGCCTCGTTCAAACATGATGAAATCCGTTTAACAAGAGAAAGGAAATGCTCTGTGAGAAAAGTATGATATCAGAGGGCAATCACTGTCTTGAAAAAAATATGAACATTAGAATTTTGTGCAAAAAATAAGAAACATATATTATAAAAACATACTTTCCCTAGAAAACTTTCCTCTAAACAAGCAGGACCTCAGCGTCATGACACTTACGGACCGTGCAAACCTGACACGCATGCGCACTGTTCTGTTTAATTCAGGATGGAATATGTTGGGCCGGATCGGGCCCGTTGCCATTGCCGTTCTGATTACCCCTTATCTGGTTGCAAAATTGGGCCTCTCACGATGGGGAGTATTGACAATCGCCCTCAGCCTGATTGGTACATTTGGGATATTCGATTTCGGACTCGGCAGAGCATTAACACGGGCAATAGCAGAACGTATTTCAGATGGAGAAGATAAAGAAAGCGCCACGCTAACCCTGACAGGAATTCTGACGCTAGGCGTTTTTGGTCTTGTAGGGGGTGGATGTGCAGCCTTCTTTGTACGGATATGGGTCTACAATGGGTTAAAAATTCCTGTTGAGTTGCAGCACGAAACCGTTGTTGCCATGTGGGTCCTTTGCGCCACGGCACCGCTGGTCATGATGAATGCCGCCATGTGGGGGGTGATGTCCGCCTATCAGGCATTCCGTAACGCCAACCTGTTAAATATTCCCATATCCGTTCTGTATTATCTTGCCCCTCTTTTGATCTTGCAGGTGTGGAACAGCCTTGTAGGCGTTATGCTCATGCTGGCGCTTTGTAGGCTGGCTATGACGATCGGGTATGCTTTTATCTGTGTGCGTCTTATGCCAACCCTTTTAACCGCACGGCCTTCATTCAGTTTACTTCGTCCATTGTTTCGCATTGGCGGATGGATGACCATCTCCAATTTGATGTTTCCCATATTATCCTATATGGATCGTTTCATGATTGCGACTGTACTTTCAGCCGCAACAACGGCGTATTATACAACGCCGTTTGATGTTGTTGCTCGCCTTTCCATGATCACGTTGGCTGTCAGTAGTACTGCCTATCCTGCTATGGCGGCTTCCTGGCGAAAAGACACACTCACCACCATCACTCTTTATCGTAACAGCATCCTGACAGTTGTATGCCTGTTATTCCCGTTCTGCTTTCTGGGCTCCCTTTTCAGTCAGGATATTCTTGGCTTTTGGGTCGGGCCAGATTTTGCACATAATAGTACGGTTATCATGAAGTATCTGAGTATTGGCGTCTTTTTCTTCGGAATAGATACCGTTGCCGCAGGGTTTCTGGATGGCATTGGGCGGGCGGAAATCAATGCCATCCTTTCCATTGTAGAAGCATTACTCTATGCCCCCTTTCTACTCCTGTTCCTGCATTGGTTTGGTGTGAATGGAGCAGCTTTTGTCTGGGCAGGACGAAGCATTTTTGATAGTGTTGCACGAATAACAATTGGCATTCGTCTTTACCCAACACTCTCTTCCGTTGTGAGACATCTTATGCCAATGGCTCTCACTGGGCTAGGACTATTGATTTTATCACTTCCCCCCACGCAAAACCTGCTGCGTATTGGAATTTTCCTGGTTGGTTTTCCTTTGTTCTACGGTATTATCTGGATGTATTCGATCACTCAGGAGGAGAGAACTTCCGCCTCTCACACCCTTACACATTTGTGGGTTTCTGGACGCAAAAGCCTCTCACGTGGCCGTATGGATGGTTAGATCATCTTCTTTTAAACTTAGGTTGGATAATGTTCTTTATCTTTCACCAGCCAATTTATAGTGGGGTCGCTATTTTTCTGAAATCCTGACCGTCCCATGTAACCACTTTTCCAGGGCCACATACAGCTCCCTTTGTTCCGCCAAACCCATAAAGTGTGGCTGGAATCTTCATATTATTGTATGGAAGACTAGTTTCAACATAGCATGGCTGTTTGGGATTTTTTGCATCCCATCCGTCCACTGTGATGGTTGAGCCCGGACTCATATAAAGTGATCCAGCAGGTACCCCGACGAGAGCGGACAGGACAATTTCAGGTTTCTCCGTTTCGGAATTTTCAATGTGACCTGTAAAGGACGTAGGACCTCTCAAAATCATTTGCTGAGTGTTGAAATCAAAACTGGTACCTTCAAAGTCAAACTCCCAGCATGATTCCTCATCAATTCCGGCGATAGCATTGTTATAAATGGTTCCACCAACAAAAGTTGACCGCTCACCCGCATTATATGCTCCCGGCTGCGTGTAGATGCCAATATTACCGTTGCCAATGACAACATTGAACATATCCACCCCCCATACATTGTCTCCAAAAGAGAGACCGCGATTGAACCCTTGGATGGATACGCTGGATAACGTAATTTCAGCATTAATATTATGGTTCTGGTTATCAGTGTAATTCATGGTTATCCCATCAATGGATTTATTTCCATGGAGCGTAATATTTTCCAATCGATGTATGCTTTCCTGTTGGGCTCGAGGAAAACCTTCTTGTGAAACATAAAAACAGGTGCCACTTTTCATAATACATTCGAATGTTCCGTTTCTGATCGTCACCATATCCGGATTGATTTTTAGCGGACGTGTTAGGGTTTTGGTGGCACCTTGGAGATCAACCAGGCAGCTACGCTTCCCTGCATAGCAACTGTTCAGCGTATCTTGCAGATCTGCGCTATCATCAGCCAGAGCCGTCGCAAACGGCAGGAAAAGACCGAACGTTGTCAGGCACAAAAATGTTTTCATTGAAAACTACCTTACAATTAGAAGCACACCTCCTTCTGAGAAGAAAATACCCCCTCGCTTGTGGGAAAAGGAGCATTTGGTGTGGCTTCAGAAAGTGGGTGATACCAGATGTATCTGAAAACCCACCTACTGCCCTAAGTTCCCCTTTTTGCTGGAAAATCATGTTTTGGTGAAAGGCTTCTCCCAAAAACCATGGCTTCTGCTTTAATGAAGACTTCCCAATAAAATGCATACTCATTGCGCTCTCACACATTCGCGTGATGGAGGTGCAAAATAAAGTCTGCGGTGAATGTCCTAATCCTATGTCCCTGCATCAAGGTGGGGTTGCCGCTACCGCACATCGTTATTGTGACTTTTTTTCTACATAATGTGACCCTATAGCCGCATGACTTTCAGTATGGCTTAGCCTGATGAGTGTGTTGGGGACGGGATAACAGAACTTAATGAATATTTTGTTTATTGTGCTGGCCTTGCTGACTGTTACAGGTCTGACCGCTTTGCTGGCAAAAATCTGCCGCATTCCCCTCCCTCTCCCTTTGATACAGATTGCCATCGGTAGTTTGACGGCACTCGGCGGCTTGCAGGTTGGCTTTGATCCAGACATTTTTCTTCTCCTGTTCATCCCCCCTCTCCTGTTTGCCGATGCGTACCGCATGCCCATGCGCGAGTTCGGGGAATTACGAAATGTCATTATCTTTCTTGCGCTGGGGCTGGTTGTTTTCACCACTATCGGCTGTGGCTACTTTATTCATTGGCTTATCCCGCCCATTATTCTGCCCGCCGCTTTTGCGTTGGCGGCCGTTCTCTCCCCCACGGATGCCGTTTCCGTTGGCAGCATGATTGAAGGCGGAAAAGCCCCCGCCCGGGTTGTACATATTCTGCACGGTGAAGCCCTGCTGAACGATGCATCAGGCCTTGTGTGCTTCAAGTTTGCCGTTGTCGCCGCCATGACTGGAATCTTCTCTTTCCAGCATGCCCTGGCGGTTTTTTGCGTCATGTCCGTGGGGGGCGTTCTGATCGGGTGTGGTCTGGCCTGGGCCGCCTGCCGGGCGGAGCACCTCTTGCTCGTGCGCGGATATGATGATGCCCCGACCCATATTACGCTCGCTATGATCCTGCCGTTTGCCATCTACCTTATTGCTGACAGCTTGCATTGTTCAGGCATTCTGGCTGCCGTAGCAGGCGGCATGACCGTAAAGTTTACCGGCGTGATGAACGAGGCCACTACAGAAACACGCCTGCGTGCAGCAACTGTGTGGGACATGGTGAACTTCACCTTTAACGCCGCCATCTTCCTCCTTCTGGGGCTGCAACTACCGCAACTGGTGCGCAACGGCTTTCAGCTTGCACGTGAAGGAGGCGTTTCCCCCTGGAAACTGCTTGTAGCCATTCTCCTGATCCAGCTTATCATGAGCGTGACCCGTTTTTTCTGGATCTGGCTTTCCACTACTGCTCGCCGCATCATTGCCCGAATACGGCACCGCAATACGGTCATCCCTTCCCTCCGCACCATGGCGGTCATGACCGTGGCAGGAACACGAGGCGCTTTGACACTGGCAGCCATTCTGTCTCTTCCGGTTGCAACTACCGTCTCAACCGGCTTTCCGGGCCGCGATCTTCTGGTAACGCTCGCAGCGGGGGTGATCATCTGCTCACTGCTTCTGGCAAGCCTGACCATGCCGCCGCTTCTGGCGGGTCTGGCTCCTGATGATAATGATCCTACCCAGCGTGAACTCAACGCCATGCGGATCGAACTGGCTGAGGTCGCACTCCATTTTCTTCACAAACAGCAGAACGATCTGGCACTTCAAGATGAGAACGAATCGCATGATCTGAAGCAGGAAGCTATTTCGCGACTGCTCCACGAATATCAGGATATGCAGAGGCGTCTGGATGATACAGAAGCCGCAGAAGACGAGATAAGGCTGACTGCCATTCGGGAAAAACGAACGGAATTATCCTTACGGTTCCATATTATCCGCAATATGCGAGAGCTTCTGCATAAACGTGTTGTTGAAAAACGCATTAACGATGAAACAGAATGGACAATTCGTCAGGAACTTGACTTTATGGAACGAGAACTTCAGATTGAAGCCAAAGCGCTTCCTCCTGTTCATGACATTTAACGCATTGTTTTTACTATCTTCTAAAAATAACTCACTTTCATTTTACTTACAGAGAAGCACGTTCAGGACACTCCCGAAGAGCCCCGGAAACGCCGAGAGAGAAGGCTTCTGATCGCTCGCCTTCCGCAGGCTGACGGCGAAAAAGGGTATAAGGTCTCCTGGAGTGTCTCATCCGTGAAACAGTTCCGGTTTTTTGCTACAAACATCGGTGACCATCCCTCTTTCAGTAGTGACAATTTCGGGGCACTTCCTGTTCATCAGACACGCTGGTCGCTGACAGACGTGGAACTGATTGCTTCACAGGCTGCTCTGGCCGATTGAACACACTCTGAGAGAAACACATCATGCAAGAGAGTAATAAGGGGTTAGTTTCCATAATAACCTCAGCCTTACTGACTCTTATTGGACTATTCCTGTTCCTGGGAGGGGCTGAACTGCTCTTCCTTGGTGGGTCCTGGTTCTATATTCTGGCAGGCGGTGTACTGCTTGCCATTGTCTTCAGTAGCTTCAAGAACCCCAAACTGGCAGCCCGCCTGTATGCAGCCCTGCTGCTGGTGGCCACTGTCTGGTCCCTTTTTGAAGTGGGCTTCAATATCTGGGGGCTGGAAGTCCGTCTTCTTACCCTCATTGGCCTTGGCGTCTGGTTGCTGCTGCCTTGGGTATGGCGCACCGGCGCAAGCTGGCTTACCGATAAACGCGAAGTGCTGGGTGCGGTTGCCGTCTCCAGCCTGGTCGTTCTGGCAAGCTGCTTCTCCTCCTATTCCATCAATGGCAGTTTACCGGCTGACCGCATGAATGCGCAGGGGCAGAGCGACCAGGCCTCCAATGGTGAACCGGATGGAGACTGGAGCGCTTACGGCCGCACCGTTGGAGGAGACCGCTATTCTCCCGTTGGGCAGATCACGCCTGCCAATGTCACCCACCTGAAACGGGCTTGGATGACGCGCACGGGTGACGTTCAGCAGGCCGGAGAAGGCACTGTTGCAGGTCCGGACCAAGGCCATGAGTTCAATCTGGAACTCACCCCCATCAAGGTTGGAGACACACTTTATATGTGTACTCCCCATAGCTGGGTGATGGCCGTTGATGCCGCAACAGGCAAGATCAAGTGGAAGTTTGACCCCAAGCCGAACACAGCGGATCTGGACAAAAACGTCTATCTGGCCTGCCGTGGGGTGTCCTACTATCACATCCCCGATGAAATCCAGACAAGTTGCCGCAACCGGATTTATTCCCCGGTAGCAGACGTGCGCATGGTGGCCGTAAACGCGGAAACCGGCAAACCGTGTGATGATTTTGGGGACCACGGCTTTATTTCCCTCCGGCAGTATCTTGGCCATGTGCCGCTGGGCTTCCACTTTGTGACCTCCCCGCCCATGGTGGCTAAAAACCGGGTGATCACCGGCGGCTGGATTTTTGATAACCAGGCAAACTTTGAACCCTCCGGCGCCATTCGCGCATTCAACGCCACCACTGGCGAAATTGAATGGGTCTGGGATGCTGGCCACACACCGGAAACCTGGAAGCCCGGCCCGGATGATGTGTTGACACGCGACACTCCCAACGCGTGGGGCGTTTATACGGCAGACCTCAACCTTGGTCTGGTTTACATTCCCACCGGCAATTCCCCGCCGGACAACTGGGGTGGATCACGCCGTCCGTTTGATGATGCCACATCCTCCGCCACCATTGCGCTTGATATTGAAACCGGCGAACGCCGCTGGACGTATCAGACCGTGCATCATGATCTGTGGGATATGGACATTCCGTCTGGCCCCTCCATGGTTGATCTGCCAGGACCGAATGGGGAAACTATCCCAGCCCTGGTACAGAGCACCAAGCGCGGGGAATTCTTTGTGCTTGACCGCCGTACCGGCCAGCCGGTGCCCGGTTATCCGGTGGAAGAAAAACCGGTACCCACCGCTGGCATCGCCCCGGATGACCGCGTATCTCCCACGCAGCCCTACCCGACAGCCATGCCTTCCCTTACACCGCCTGACCTGAAAGAAACGGACATGTGGGGTGCCACCCTGCTGGATCAGATGATCTGCCGTATCGAGTATCGTCAGTCCGCTTACGAAGGGCAGTTCACACCGCCGCATGTTGGCAAGACAACCATTGTCTATCCGGCATTCTATGGCGTGGTGGACTGGCAGGGCATTACCATTGACCCGCAGCGCAAAATTCTGCTGGCCAATGCAAGCTACCTGCCGTTCCGCATCCGGCTGGAAAAACGTTCGACGCTTGAAAATTCCGGCACTCTGCCGAAGTGGGATGGCAAGGGTGAAGAACCTGCCGCCAAAGGAGATGCTCTTTCCGTCTCCCCGGATTATGGCACGCCTTACATTGCTTACACCAACCCTTGGCTGAACCCGCTCCAAATTCCTTGCAAGGGGCCAGTATGGGGCACGCTGACGGCCATTGACCTGGTAACCAAGAAAATTGTCTGGCAGCACCCTGTTGGCACAACGCGGGATACGGGGCCTTTCCGGACCCACAACAACCTGCCGCTGCCTACCGGGATGTATAATATTGGTGGCAATATTGTAACCAAAGGTGGCGTGGTGTTCATGGGGGCTACAGCAGATGACTATCTGCGCGCCTTTGACCTTTCCACCGGCAAGGTGATCTGGCGTGACCGTCTGCCCGCAGGTGGTCAGGCAACACCCATGTCCTATGAGATTGGCGGCAAGCAGTACGTTCTGATTGCAGCCGGTGGCCACGGTGGCCTCGGGACAAGAAGCGGTGATTACATCATAGCTTATACGCTCGACGGTGCTCAGGGCTCCAACGCCCAATAAGCAGACTTATTGCGGGGCTTCCGGCTTCTGCCGGGGCCCCGTTTCTTTTTACGGAAATTCTTCTCATGCATCTGACAGAAAAGCCGGAGCGGCTCCGCTCTCTGCTTCGTTTCGTCATACCCGGCATGGCGCTGGTTTATGCATCTTCAGCCCAGGCAGCAGACATTACGCTCGGGATTATCGGCCCGCACGAGTACGATCTGCCGGTTGATTTCAAGCCCTTCAATGTTCTTGTGCAGTACGGCAACGGAAATGCAGCAGGCAACACGTATAACAGCGTAGGCCAGCGCGAAGCCCGTGGCGGCAGCCACACCTGGTCCGGCATGACCAAATACGTGCATTTCCGCAGTTTTGACGCCATTCCGCACGTAGGCTTTGCGTTTGAGCTCATTCAAAGTGAAAGCTTCACGCTTGCAGATGGCTCAAATTATGGTGGGTTCGGACCGACCATTGTAGGACCCGCAGCGTGGTTCAAGCCCAATGCGCACAGCACGTTCGGGTTTCAGACTTTCATGCAGACACCCGTTGGCACACGGGATGCAACATCCCCCAATTACTGGTCCAACATTTCCAGTTTTATCTTTGATTATGAGTGGAAACATTTCAGCTTTGATGGCGATGCAGGAACTGTTACCGGCTCCACCAAGCATGTCAAAGGCCAACACAGTTATTTTCCTGGCGTTGTATTTTACTCCAACCTGCGATTCAGTTGGAAAGCCACCCAAAAAATAGAACCTTTTCTGGCATTTGACTGGCAGAATGTTACCGGAACATATGATAATACATCCGGGCACTATCTGGATAATTCAAACAGCCGCGAAATTGCCATGGGACCGGGTCTCATGTTCAATATTTCGAAGCATGTCTCCTTTACCGGCCGCTACTCTCATTCTCTGGAAGGACGCAATACCCCTGAAACCAACGCATATTATATGAAGTTCGTGTATCTCTGGTAGGAAGCCTTTTCAGCCTCACCCGTTCTCTGCCACACACAGAATTTTCTTTAAAATCGGCAAGGAGATATAGTAACAGGTAAGTCAAAGCTCAAGAAATGGTCTCTTTGCTCCAGCAAGGAGGATAAAAAAACGAGTTGGCTGGTAACTGCATGAACGGTAAACAAAAACCTCTCTCTGAGACGGAAAGTGATATTCTTCCTGGCCGTACTGCCTATCCTTTGACATCCGTGAATGCGCCCTATGTTCAGCAATCCTGGCAACGTTGTATGTCAGCCTATAATCTGGACCCGGCACAGGGATGGACAGCCGATGTCCTTTCCAGCTCCGAATTCCTGCATATCAGTGGCCGCTCCGCTGTTCTGTTAAAATCCGCCATGGGCGAGATGCGCAGGCTGTTCAAGCTTGTACAGGGGATGGGCCTTATGGTGCTGCTGGCTGATCCTGATGCCACCATTCTGGCGCGCTGCGTGGATGAAACCCATCTTTCGGTCTGCCGCCGCCTGTATCTGCGGAAAGGTGCCATCTGGAACGAGGCTGCAGCAGGCACAAACGGCGTTGGAACCTGCATAAAAGAGAAATGCCCGGTTTTTCTGGGGCAAGGCGACCACTGGCGCTTCTGTTTCTCTCTTCTTGCCAGCTATGCGGTGCCTGTATTTGACGCGCAGGGACAAATTGCAGGCGCACTGAACCTTGCCGCCCTGAGCGGCAACACCACCCGCCCGTATGCCGCCCTTGTCACTGAAACGCTGATGCTGTCAGGGCGCCGCATTGAAGAGCAGCTTTTCCGCACCCGCTATGAGGGAGACAGAATTCTCACGCTTGGCCCTGCGGAAGACTGCTCCTCCCCGTTGGTTGCCATCAACACCGATGGTGAAGTAACCGGCGCAACCCACGCTGCTCGCACCCTGATGGGATGGACTGATGACATGATTCAGGACCACCCTAATCTGCTGGCCGAACTGGATTCTGAAGGAACTGTGAGTTTTCAGAAAGCGGAAGAAAGTGTTGTCCGTTCAGCTCTTGCGGCCTGCCAAGGCAATGTGAGTGCCACCGCACAAAGTCTGGGCGTAAGCCGGGCAACCCTTTACCGAAAAATGAAAGCACTCAACATTTCTCATTGAGACCCGTGCGCGCCAGATACTCCGCATACACTGCGCCCACCGCAACGGAGACCAGACGCGCCTGAACACTATCGGCCCGGCTCGTTAGCAGAATGGGCACTTTTGCACCAAGAACAACACCTGCTGACTCTGCATGAGACATGAAAATCATGTTTTTTGCCAGCATGTTTCCTGACTCCAGATCAGGGGAGACAAGAATCTGGGCGCGCCCTGCTACGGGAGACTCAATGCCCTTGATCTGCGCGGCTTCCTTGTTGATGGCATTATCCATAGCAAGAGGACCATCCAGAACGCCCCCCAGTATCTGTTTCCGCTCCGCCATCTTGCACAAGCAGGCGGCATCCACCGTGCCGGGAATTTTAGGGTTAACAACCTCTACAGCAGAAAGAAGGGCAACACGGGGCTCTCCCAGCCCTAACCCGATATGCAGATCAATTGCATTTTGAACAATATCGCGTTTTGCTTCCAGGTCCGGAAAAATATTGATAGCCGCATCTGTTACAAAAACCAGATCATCATAGTCAGGAAGAGCCAATAAAAAAACGTGGCTGATACGGCGGCTTGTCCGTAATCCTGCTTCAGGCGCCACAACAGAATGCATCAGGATATCCGTATGCAGGCTCCCCTTCATCAAGGTACGGAGGCGACCTTCCTTGACCAGAGACACAGCCCGCGCCGCGGCAGCCTCCGGTGTAGGCATATCAATAATGTCCGCCTTTCCAAGATCACGATTGGAGGCTTTTGCCAACGCGGTGATAATTTCTTTATCCCCGATCAAAACTGCCTGCATGAGGCCATGTTCCCCTGCCTCCAGCGCCGCTTCAAGCGCATGCTGTTCACAGGGCCAGACCACACCGACTGGTATAGGGGATGATAGTTTGGCAGCTTTCTCTATCAGATTTTCAAAAACATGATGACTTTTAAAGCGGGACACCACTGTCATATCCGCAGCATCCTGAATGTAGCATTTTGATACTCTTTTTGCAGAAAAGACATCAGTCATGATTCAACTTTCAGGAAGTGGTTACGTTCTGAAGATAGACTACCGTCAAGATACGCCGATATTCTATCAGGATAAACCGTGTCTGTTCTGGCGCAGCTCCCTGCGCTGCCAGACATCTCTGGACAGAGGCAAATCTCCCCACCCCGTTCTGCTCCATCCAGTATTGCACGTCTTCCAACATTGTCTGAATCTACTGAGGTCCTCAATGCAACAGTTGAGCACTTATCAAGTCCTATATCGTTTTCCAAAGAAAGAACGGTTAATAATTTTGGCATGAATGTCTTTATTTTATGGAGCTCTGTCTAGAAGCCATACGCCTGCGGCTATACTTGTTTGACTTTTTGTGGAAATCTTTACCGTATCGTCAAGGAGCAAGGAGTGTGGACACCGTTGGCACGGCAACAGCAGGATAAACTTTCTGAGGACAGTTCAGCAGTCCCCCGGAAACGTGGGGCTTACCGTGCGTCTCAAAAACGCGAAATGACAAAAGCCTTCAAACAGGACGCTTTGGAAAGCGCCGCATGGAAAGTTTTTTCCACTATTGGTTTTGATGCTGCCACCATACGAGACATTGTTTCCGTCAGCGCAGTTTCACCCGGAAGTTTCTATAATTATTACAAAACCAAAGATGTTATTTTTGATCTGCTGCTGATCAAAATTATCAAACGTGTCCGGAACGCCATTCTGCACTCTCGGTGTGAAACTGACACGCTGGAAGAAATGCTTGTCAAAAGCCAAAGCGCAGTCTTGCAGGAGCTACTGAGTATTAGCGGCGCACCGCGTTTTTTTGAGCTGAACCAGCATCATGTGCGTGCACGTTTGTTCATTATGCCAGAAACAAGCGAGATGCTGGATGATCTGAAAAAAAAGCTTATTCAGACAGTAAATATGCTCCACATTTCTCCAGACCGCATGAACTTCATTGCCTCTACCGTGCTGACAACAGGGCTGGAGGCATTGCTTTATATTGCCCATAACCCCTTTCTGGATATCCAGAATGTTGCAAAGCTGAGCGCCAACATGTCCGCCGCGAGCATCCGGGCAGCAAGTGCTGTTTCCGCCTGAACACTAAGTCCCAACTATCTGGTGAAAACGCTCTCCCGCAGGCGTTTTTGCCAGATCCCACGGAACCCATCCCTGCTCTATCCTTCGGGTGGTAACACCATAAACGGACCGTAAAATATTTTCCCTCAGATCTGATGGTGGCAGACTGGTTACGGTTTCTCCGTCCTTCATAAGCACCAGTTGATCACAGAACCGCGTTGCCAGTAGCAGATCATGGATTACCAGCACAACACAGCGCCCTTCAGCCGCAAGATTACGCAGTAAATGCATGACCGCAAGTGCATGGGCAGGATCAAGTGCCGCCACAGCTTCATCCGCCAGCAGAACTGGCGTTTCCGTGCTCAGCGCCCGCGCCAACATAAGGCGCGCCCTCTCCCCTCCTGAAAGTTGATCAGCCGTGCGGCCAGCCAGAGCCTGCAATCCTGTCAGCGCCAAAGCACGCTCAACAGCGGGGTGATATTCAGCCCTGGTGGCTCCCTCCCCATAAGGCAGCCGCCCCAACGATGCGATTTCCCGCACCGGCATGGGCGGAAAAGGAGGAATATCCTGCGGCATGTAAGCCAGCATCCGCGCCCGTTTCTGGGGGGTCAGGGTTGAAAGAGCCCGTCCCTCCGCCAAGACTGTGCCAGAAGACGGTACACTCAAACCCGCCATGAGACGCAACAAGGTGCTTTTACCCGCGCCATTCGGCCCGATAAGCCCGGTGACACACCCCGCAGGGAAAGTGGCGGAAGCAGAACGCAGCAGCGTATTTTCGCCATGCCGACAGGAGAGTTCAGTAACGGTCAGCATCAGAACCCTCCGCGTTTTCTGAACTGAATCACCCTGTGAAAAAACACAGGAGCCCCGATCAATGCCGTTACAACACCAATCTGCAATTCCTTGTGCGTAGCAGCCAGACGCACCACGATATCAGCCCCCAGTAGAAGAGTAGCACCTCCCAGAAAAGCAGGCAGTAACAGACGGGATGGCCGATGGCCTGCCAGCCCGCGCAACAGATGCGGCACAACAAGCCCGACAAAGCCAATAGCCCCCGATACAGCAACACACGACCCAACGGCCAGAGACGTCCCCATAACGATCCGCATCTGCACGCCCGTTACGCCCTTAAAGCGAAAACCAAGCGTTGTCGCGACATCCTCCCCCATGATCAGGGCATCAAGTGCTCGTGCGGAAGACGCCATAAGCACACACCCAATACCAACACCGGGCAACACGAGCAGAACGTCCAATACTGTCCGATCTGTCAGAGATCCCATAAGCCAGCGCATGATTTCAAAAGACGCATAAGGGCTTGGCACCAGATTGAGCACCATGGCCGTTAAGGCAGCGGTAAAACTGCTGAGTGCTGCGCCCGCAAGCAGCAGCACAAGAGCCCCACCCCGCCCGACAAGCATGACCAGCAGAACAGCCGCCACCAATGCACCTGCAAGCCCCCCAAGCGGCAGCACGGCCAAACCCAGTTGTGCGAGCCCTGTATAAAATACGCATACCGCCCCCAAAGCCGCCCCGCCTGACACACCCAGCAAGCCCGGGTCTGCCAACGGATTACGCAGATAGCCTTGCAGCACGGCACCAGAAAGCCCCAAAGTGCCCCCCACTAGAATAGCAAGCAGCATACGCGGCAAGCGTAATTCGCCTAGAATGACAGCCTCGGCCGTGTGTTGCCCTGCCAGCCACTCCAGCAAGGCCTGTGTGAAAGAAAACGCATGCTCGCCCCAAAGCAGCGACAATGCGGAAAGGCCTACAATACAGCCTGCCAGCACGCCATTCAGAACCAAGGCCCGCGTTTTCATTCTGCGTCCTCCGTCTGCTTCAGGTTATTCCGCGCGTGCCGGAGAAGGGCGACAGCATCCAAGGTTTGGGGGAGACCACAAAGCCAGAGGGAGGCCGGAATATCCACGACGTGTTTTCCTGAAAAAAAGCGTTTCAGCACCGGATTATCCAACATGGCTTGCGCAAGGGAATAGCCCTGCCCTGATCTGTCCCGCACCAGAAGGTCAGGTTGCTGAGCCAGCAATGTTTCAAGCGGCACGCGTCCGGCCACTGTGATACCAGCTACCGTTGACAGATTACGCAACCCGGCATGCGCCAGCACATCATCCGGTAAAGACCCCGCACCTGCTACAAAACCATTTGCTTCATACACTGCGGCCACGGGGTCCTCCGCCTGACGTGAGATGCTGAGAAGCGCAAGTCTTTTCAGGAAGGCATCCACCATCTGTTGGCCTCGTTCAGGGTGCCCAACAGCCTGTGCCACCTGCATGATCTGTACTGGAATCTCCGCCAGAGAAGAGGCCGGTGGAAGAGTAAGAACCTTCGCCCCAACCTCCCGCGCAGCTTTCACGGCAACGCGGGCCGTGAACTGTCCTGCCAGCACCACATCCGGATGCGCACCAATCACATTTTCCGCCGTTGACGACAGAACCGGAACATCCTGTGCTTTTTGACACAAGACCGACCCAGAACAATCCTGCACCAGCGGACTAAGCCCCACAATCTCGGCCCGGTCAGCCAACATCAGAGCCAACTGATCCGTACAAAGATTCATGGATACAATCCGTTTGGCAGCCCGCGCCGGAGCAGGCAGCGCTGCCACCAGCAGGCTACACAACCCCAGCAGATGCAGCCACCTCCGCATCAGTAGCTCAGGGTCACACCGCCATATCCCCCTCTGCCCGGCTGAAGATAACCAATTGGCTCTTCATACTGCCGGTTAAGAAGATTGTCGGCGCGCGCAAAAATGCTGACATAGCGGTTAATCTTGTAATTGGCCGCAATATCTATGGTGAAGTAGCCGTGCCCCTTGCCGCAGGTGCTGCAATAGGATGTCCCGATAACCGGCAGATCACGCCACCCGCTGACGTACAGGATATTCCCCGAGAACGTCAGATCCTGAATAGGGGTCCAGGTTGTATTGAAGTTGAACTTGTGTTGCGGACGACGCTGCAAGGCCAGATCACTGCTGACATCCCGTGCGTGGGTCCAGGTATAATTCAGGTTGAAGTCCAACGTTTTGAGGGCCTTCCAGTCAAGAAAAGCTTCCACACCATACATACGCGCGCGCGCCACGTTGCCATAGGAATACTGATAATAGGGATATCCCCCCACCATCTGGATATTTTCCGTGGACTGGATCAGGTTTTTGACGCGGTTATCATACCATGTAGCGCCAAAATGCAGCTTATCCCCCAGCAGTTTCTGTTCCACCCCGGCATCATACCCGATCAGCCTTTCCGCCCGCAGGTTCGGATTACCCGTCTGGGAATAGCTGGAACCGACCTGACTGGAAAAAAGCTGATACAACGTGGGGCCATGGAAGCCTGAACCCGCGCTGGCTTTAATGATGGTACCAGTGCCCGGCACATGGATGGAAGGGGCAACACGCCACGTTACATAATGCCCGTAGCGGGAATTGGAATCATACCGCACGTTAGCCGCACCGTAGAGAATATGGTTCCAGCTGCCCTGATACTGGCCATATCCTGCCGTCGTATCCATACCAGCCTGTGTGTGATAGCCGGTATCATACGCTGAGGCCGCCGTATGGCTGGAATCAAACGTATCATGAAAATGCTCCGCACCAATCAGGAGCGTGCCGTATTTCTTGAAATCAAACGTACCGTGCCAGTCAATTTTCAGGCGGCTTGAACGGTAATAATCCGGTCCGGTGGCATAGAGGCCCGTTTCATTCCAGCGGTTACGGTTGGTCATGTACCCAAGTCCAATAACCTGATCAAAAAAACCATTAAAAGACACGAGATGCGCAGTGCCGCGCACCACAGCCTCATTCATGTTGTTCTGCTCACGCACATTCCCTCCCCCGTAGGCCTCGCTTTGCAGATCATAGAGGGAATAGGTGTGGTAATTGCTTTGAATGAGGCGAGCAGTCAGCCCCAGATCGAAATTTCGGGTGACATCATACCCAAGACGGATAGTGGCAGACCGGTTGTCGTTACGGTTACCTTTATGCCGTTGCTCCCGTGTCGCCCCATAATAGCGGTCAATATAACGCGGAATGCCGTGAAACCCTTCCATCCGGTAATGAGAGAGTTCGACATTGTAGTGGAAGCGCCCCTTGCTCCCGCGCGCGCCGATAACCTGATTGAAGGTGCCGTAAGACCCCCCTTCTATCCGCACAAACGGCTTGAAACGCCCCTGCCCCTGCGCAGTGGTCATATCAATCACGCCTGCCATGGCATCCGCACCATACAAACCGCTTTGTGGCCCGCGCAAAATTTCTATGCGGCCCAGACCATCTGTAACAAACTGACCCGCATCGAACATACCGCTGGCTGAACTGCCATCGTTCACGTCCATGCCGTCCAGCCGGACCTTGACTTCATTGGCGTTATTACCGCGCATCAAAATGGACGTTGTGGCCCCAAACCCGCCAGAGCGCACCACGTTCAGCCCCGGCTGGCGTGCCAGAATATCTGGCAACGTGCGGCGCTGCTGGGTCAGCATCTGTTCTTCCGTAACAATGGTCAGTGCCGTGCCAATATCATCCGTGCGTGTGGGCGTTCGGGCAGCACTGACTGTTATCAGTTCGGAGACGAGCTGGCTGGGAACAGGCTGCACAGAAACCGGAGTAGGTGTGGCGACGGACTGTTTTTTGGCAGGTTGTGCTTTTAGCGGCGGTGAAACAGGCGCATCCGCCGCCAGCGCGGAACTACCCCACAACGTGAGAAGAGTGGAACTGATGAGAAAAGTATTGCGGAACATCAGAGAAACAAGGCCTCGCGGTAAGAAAGACGTCGCCACGAGAGAAAGTCCGACCCTGACCACCCCGAAAACTTTAGGAGCACCCCTGGTCCAGTCACTTTGCTGACACCCCCCGATCAGCACTTCTCGTCTGCAACCCCGGCTGATGGCAGGTTTCCTGGCTTGCGGTAGGTCATCCTGCACCAACCTTCCCAGGAGAGGCTCCCAGTGGCCTGACGTACCAGCCAGTATGTGCAGGACATGCCGCTTACAGTTGCGGGGACAGCCCAGGCTTTGGCCTTGCATGGCAAAACCGCACCCGGTTCCCTTTTACATCGCTCCCTGACAGGGAGAGAACCATCACGCCCGGTTGATGCCGCCAAAAGGCAGGAAGTGTCAAGAAAACAGCCGTCTTCTCCCCCATGCTTCCAGAACATTCCGCACGATTGAAAGAGCACTGAATGTTATGTTATGTTATATTATAACAGTTATCACGTTATTGAACTCAGCTTCAGGGAGCCCCCTCCATGCCCGCATTGCTGCCCGTTACCGTCCTTTCCGGCTTTCTGGGGGCGGGAAAGACGACGGTGTTGAACCATATTCTCAATAATCGGGAAGGCCGGAAGGTCGCCGTTATTGTGAATGACATGAGCGAAGTGAATATTGACGCTGATCTTGTGCGAGAAGGCGGAGGCGATCTTTCCCGCACTGATGAAAAACTGGTGGAAATGACCAATGGGTGCATCTGCTGCACCTTGCGGGATGATCTATTGCAGGAAGTTCATCGGCTGGCGGCAGAGGGTAAATTTGACTATCTGCTGATTGAATCAACCGGCATTGCAGAGCCGCTGCCTGTTGCCGCAACCTTTGAATTCCGGGATGAAGACGGCAACAGCCTGAGCGATAGCGCAAGGCTGGACACCATGGTCACTGTGGTGGATGCCGTAAATCTGCTTAACGATTACGCCTCAACCGACTTCCTGAAAGACCGCGGTGAAACCGCAGGCGAGGAAGATGACCGTGCCTTGGTCGATCTGTTGGTAGAACAGATTGAATTTGCAGATGTGGTGGTCATCAACAAGGTCTCTACCGCCACGCCGGAGCAGGGAGAAGCAGCCCGCCAGATTGTGCTGGCACTGAACCCTGATGCGGATGTTATTGAAACGGACATGGGGAAGGTTCCCCTTGAGCGTGTGCTGAACACGGGCCGGTTTGATTATGACAAAGCCCATCAGCATCCTCTATGGTTCAAAGAGCTTTATGGCTTTAAAGACCACACGCCGGAAACCGAGGAATACGGCATCCGTAGTTTTGTCTATCGCGCTCGCCGTCCCTTCGTGCCCGCTAAATTCAAGACTTTTCTGGATGCCAACTGGCCGGGCGTAGTGCGCGCCAAGGGGCATTTCTGGCTGGCCACGCGCCCGGACTGGGTAGGGGAACTTGGACAAGCGGGCGCACTGGTACGCAATCAGGCCATTGGCTTGTGGTGGGCGGCCATTCCCAAAAGCCAGTGGCCGGAAACTGACCAGTGGCGCGATTTTGTACTGAGCAAGTGGGACCCTGTGTTTGGAGACCGACGACAGGAAATTGTGTTCATTGGCACGCAGGACATGGATGAGCCCGCCCTACGCGCCGCATTGGACGCCTGCCTGACGCCAGAGGATGGCACTGGCCGCTTTGACCCTGAACGCTATGCCCACCTGCCAGACCCCTTTCCCGTCTGGCGGCGAGAAGCAGCATAATGGAGGGTGGCATGTCGGCGTATCAGTTTACTCACCACCCCCACAGATCCAACTCGGAAGGACAGATTACTCCCCCCTCAAACGAGCGCACGCTGCGTCATGAAATCTGGCACCGGCATACGGGCGATGAATGGTCCGCCTTTGAACAACTGCCACCGTCCATTCGCCAGAGGCTAAGGGAACACGCGTATGATGCGTGGTCCGTTAATGCACTGATCCTGTGGCGACATTATAAACGGGTGCATGGCCCCAACCGCAGAGCGGAACGGGCCCTTATCCGGTATCTGGACTATTGTGAGCGGCTTGAGCGGGACGCCTTTGCCACGCGCTACCACAACAGCTACGGCACCCCTCTGCCACATGATGCCGCTGTTGCCAGTATTCTGCGCTATACCGCACCGGCCACGCCTTAACGGTAAAGGAATTCTCTGATCAGGCAGGCTTCCACACTCTCTCACCCTCAGCTTCAAGCGTGGTGCAGGGTTTTGAGAGCCCCCTGTTTTTATGTATAAATCCGATATGTGAGTGGAATGGTTTCTGTTACGCAGGAACTATAAACCACGTCTCTACCGGATGGTGTTTCTGTATGTTTTTACGTTCCTTGTTACTGGCCTGCGCTGTTCTGACAACGCCGTTTTCCCTCTGTCAGGCTGCAACGTCTGACGAGCAGAAAACGGCCCATATGTTCAGCACCCTGCAAACAGACCCCGTGCGGCTTGCTGTGTTCATGCGCCAGTTCCCCAAAGGAGCGGACCTTCATAACCATCTCGTGGGTGCCATTTATGCGGAAAGTTATCTGAAATGGGCCGCGCAGGATGGGCTGTGCGTTTCAGTTGAACAGGGCACAATCTTGCCCCGTGCATGCACCTCCACCCCGGCAAAAGGCGAAAAACCGGCAACAGACCTCCCCTCTGATGAAACAGCCGAAAACCGCATGATTGATGCCCTTTCCATGCGGGATTTTGTGCCTACGGCTAATGATCGGTCAGGCCATGACCATTTTTTTGCAAGCTTTGCAGGTTTTGGCTCCGCAACCGAAAAACATGCCGGGGACAGTCTAGCGGAAGCGCTTGACCGCGCTGCGCAAGATCACATCACGTATGTGGAACTGATGATCTCACCCGGCTTGGGCGGTATGATTGCGAGCGGAAACGCCCATCCTCTTCATGGTGAGAATTATGAGCAGGCCATGAAAACCCTTCAGGCAGACCTTCCCAAACTGGTTGCCCAAGCCCGCCATGAAACAGACGACATGGAACAGCAAGCCCAACACGTGCTGCACTGCGGTACGCCGCAGGCTCACCCCGGTTGCGCTGTAACAGTGCATTATCTTTACCAAACCCTGCGCACCGTTGCCCCATCTGCTGTGTTTGCGCAGTTGTATGCAGGCTATGAAATGGCCCATACAGATCCCCGCTTTGTGGGCGTCAATTTTGTCTGCCCGGAAGATGACCCCATTGCCATGCGCGATTATGACCAGCATATGCGCATGTTTCAGGCGTTAAACGCTGTCTACCCGGACATAAAACTCAGCCTGCATGCTGGCGAACTAACACCGGGCCTTGTACCGCCGGAAGGCCTGACACACCATATTCGCTCCGCCATAGAGGTAGCCAATGCCCGCCGTATCGGACACGGGGTAGATATCATGTGGGAAAATGATGCCACGGGCCTTTTGAAGGAAATGGCGCAGAAAAAGGTTATGGTAGAAATCAACCTGACCAGCAATGATATTATCCTCAACATCAAGGGCAAGGCTCATCCCTTTGCCATGTATCGCCGGGCCGGTGTTCCTGTTGCCCTTTCTACTGATGATGAAGGGGTATCACGTGGAGACCTGACGCAAGAATATCTACGCGCCGCCACAACATGGCCACTGACATATCAGGAACTGAAGCAGCTTTCCCGCAATGGGTTGATCTATTCCTTCATTCCCGGGGCAAGCCTGTGGCAGGATGGGTATATTGTTTCAGCCTGCCGTGCTTCAGAAACCTCACAATGCCGTTCTTTTCTGGCCACGAGCGAAAAAGCCCGTTTACAAATGGCGCTTGAGAATAATTTTAAGCAGTTTGAAGCAGACACCGCACATAATACGCTTCTTGCTAACTGAAACGGCGCTGTAGAAAAGAGAGCTACGGTTTTCATCCCTAAGCCGTGGCCCGTAGGTCTTGCCACACAGGTTTTAAGCTTGCTCCGGCTGGCGGGGCTGGTAAAAGTCGGCCAGAAAAAGCCTATCAGTGGCTGCTCCCTCTTCTTGAAAACACAGGCACAAAACAGGCCGTGCCAAAATTTTTGGCACGGCCTCTCTTTATCTCAGAAGAAAAGTGTTTTCTTGGAGCTCTATGCTCTGAGAATTGTTTATTGCAGAACAGGCTTTCCCAGCGCCGGGTCTGTTCTGCTCGGCTTGCCTGTTTCCACATGGCCTGCAAAGCGGCTCTCTGTTTTGGGTTCAGATGCTACACGCACGCTAACATCATACCAATGATCACTCTTGGCAAGCGTGAGCACTGTGTGGGACACGCCATTGGCAGGCACCACCACAGTTTGCTGCGGTTGACCGTAAGCATTGTCATGCAGATGGAGCGTTTGCGGGCGGTGAGTTCGGTTGGAAAATGCGAGTGTCAGGCCGCCGGTGTGGGTATTTTCCTGAGCGGTTACACGCACCGCCGTCCGGCTCGGACGGTGGAAATAACGCGCAAACCCATTGGGACCAATAACCGTCAAGCGAAGCTCATAGCCCTCAGCCTCACGCCATTCATCCTGAAGAGAAGCTCCAGCTCCCACCGTGTAACGACGCGGCTTTTCGCTGGTCTTGTCCTGATAGACGTAAAAACATGCCCCTGTTGTTCCATGGTTTTCAAACTGAAGTGTCAGGCTACCAGCGGGGCCATCCACTTCATTAACAGCAAGAACATACGGAAGCGCACGGGCAGGACGGCGCCCGGGTTCCTGCTCTCCAATATCAGAAAGGCTGCTTTGCACCGGCACTGCCGGGTCTGGCAGTTTACAGGACTGATCAACCTGCTGCTTGTAATCCGCTGTATCCGGCAACCCACCCTTGAGGCCCTGATTGCGTGAAAAATCAAACGCGCTTGTCAGGTCACCGCAAATAGAGCGACGCCATGGGGTGATGTTTTCCTCACGCACGCCAAAACGAGCTTCAATAAAGCGGAGAACAGACGTGTGATCAAATACTTCCGAGCACACAAAACCACCCGTGCTCCATGGAGAAAGCGCCAGCATGGGAACACGCGGCCCCAACCCATACGGCAACATATCTGCTGTATAACGTTTGGGTTCATACGGTGTAATCCGGTCATGAATTTCACCGCGTGTCTCTACCGTGCTTTTACCGGGCAATACGGGTGTTGGAGGCTGTGGCGGAGGCACGTGATCAAAATAGCCGTCATTTTCGTCATACATGACAAGCAGAACGGTTTTGGCCCACACTTGCGGGTTGGCTGTCAGGGCATTCAGCACTCTGGCAATATAAGTTGCGCCGTAACCCGGCGTCCAACGCGGATGTTCAGAATAAGCCGCAGGCGGCAGTAGCCATGAAACCTGTGGCAGACGATCCGCCATGACATCCTGCCGTAGATTATCCAGCGTGCGTTTTGTCATGGCACGTTGATGCAGAGGCGAACCCTCCGGCGCGTCCACATAATTACGGAAATTCATCAGCACATTGGTACCAAAGTTTCCGTTCTCTACATCGGAAGGAGAAAGCCCCTGCTGATAAACCTGCCAACTGACACCGGCCGCTTCCAGCCGCTCCGGATAGGTTGTCCAGCTAAAGGGGCCCGGCACTTCAGGGTAAAACGCACGGTCCACCCAGTCCACATTATCCAGAACCGGGCCGCCACCCACTCCATCCGCATCAACCGTACCGGTCATGAGGTAAAAACGGTTGGGGTGCGTTTGCGTAGGGGTAGAGCAGAAATAGTGATCACAGACCGTAAAGGCATCTGCCAGCGCGTAATGATATGGAATGTCTTCGCGCGTATAGTAGCCCATAGTCATGTCGGTTTTATGCCGGGGCCATTGATCATTCCATCCAGCATTGATTGCCGCGTGAGTGGGCTTCCAGTTATGATCAAGGTCAAGCACGCACTGCGCACTGGTTACATGGGTGCGCAACTGGAAGGGCATGATCCGCCCTTCCCCTGCTTTTTGGCGCCACTGAGACCAGACAGGCGTGCCATCTGGAGAGCGAACGGGATGACGGTCTGCCACCCCACGCACCCCACTCAGATGCCCGAAATAATGGTCGAAGGAGCGGTTTTCCTGCATGAGCACCACAATATGCTCTACATCTTCAAGAGTGCCACTCCGCCGCTCCGCCGGAATGGCCAGCGCCCTGTTTATGGACGCCAGAAGGCCTGCCGTAACTAATCCACCACCACTTTTCAGCAGCCCTCTACGCCCGATAACCGGCATGGTTTTCCTCTCAGTCAATACAAGGCCGTTATGATACCCTGCCTGAGAGGAAGAGACCAGTTCCTTTAAAAATCACTGCTGATGGTTGCGATCGCCGCAAACGGTGAGGCAATTTTATAAGTCGCCGAGCTTCCACGGATTGTATTTCCAAAGATCCCCGTGGTTGATTTTGCATTCACCTGCGTACCATTGATCCAGCTCAGATACCGCTCATTAGAGATGTTTTGCAGATTCAGGCGAATGGTCGGGCTTTTAAAAATACCCATTTTTGGCAGACGGTAGCCCACATTGATATTCATACGCACATATCCTGGAATGTGCTCATCATTCATGAAGGTGGAATACTGCTTTGCAACATATTTGAGGTTGAAGCCGGCAAAGCGGTGTCCATCATCATAATCCAGGCCAAAACCAACCTGATATGCCGGTGCCTGAGGCGCTGCCTTGCCTTTGGTATGCATGTAATCCGTTATGGAACCTGAGGAAACCGGCAGATTGCTGTCTGTCACCGCATGCAGATATTCAAAGGAAACATAAGGCCGAACATGGTGGAAAGGACGGGTGCCGATTTCTGCATCCACACCATCAGAATGTTCACCACCCCCGTTGATGTTGGTTGTCCAGGTCTGTCCCCGTTCATTGACCAGAGTCTGTGTAAACAGGCGGTTGGTGAAGTTGTAATGGAAATAGGTCACGGAGCTTGAAATCAGATCATCCTGATAACGCCAACCCACTTCTTCCGAAATGGAGATTTCAGGCTTCTGGTCAGGATTGGCCTGCGTGCTGTACCCTCGGCCAGCCTGATAGGTACCTGAATCATAGAGCGCATAGTTCTGCGGCATACGATAATTGGTAGCAACAGAGACAAAAACCTGATTGTGGGTATCAATCTTGTACCGGATCGCCGCCGTTGGCAGAGCTTGATAGTAGTTTGTATTGACGTATTTCTGGCCAACATCTGGCAGATAGTTGGTGCCCCGCCGCTTGACGATGGAATATTTCAGGCCTGCATCAAGTGTCAGCTTGCCATGAAGAAGGGAAAGACTATCGCCAATAAATGGCGTGTGAACCTGTGTCTGGGTTAACGTATTACGATACTGAGCGGTCTGACCGTTGCTCAGCACCACATTATTGCTGTCTCCCCACAAGCTCAGCGGCGTGCCATCACTGCTCACTTCGCTATAAGGAGAGGTCTGGCGCTGCTTCGAATACTCAAACCAGTATCCAACCATCAAACGGTTGATGCCTGCAGTCCATGTCAGCTTTGTTGTCGCTCCCGGACGATAGGTTTCCGTCAGGGATGGATTGTACAACATCACATTGCCTGACGGAGTCTGGCCGTTTATGGAGCCCGGCAGCGTCTGGCTGCCATAAGACATCTGGCTCATGTTTGTAGAATACGCGCCACCACCATTGCCGTAACCATACCAGAAGTAAGGTGTTTCGGTCAGTACCAGATGATCAGTCAGCTTGAAAGTGGACGGCATTGAGGCATAGATATTGGTGAACGGATTAGGGCGCATTTTGTAATAATTGCTATCCCCTTTCACGTAATGCCGTTCATAGACCGTATTGGGCGGGTCACCACTCACCAGTCCACTGCTGCCCACCGGGTTATCAAACCCAATTCCCCATTTGTTCCAGCTTGCCTTCGTAACGTTGGGGTAAGCATTGTTTTTCAAAGAGTTTCCAACTACGGCAAGAGAAATACGGTTTCCATCGCCCCAGTCATTCACGATTTTCATTTCACCGTGTTTCTTGTTTTCCCAGCCGGGCCCGCGCCAGTGGTCCTGCCGCGCCTGCGAATAGGAGAAATAGGCACGCAGGTTGGTGTTCCCAATATAGCCCGTATCAAACCGAGCGAAGCCCCGCGTTGCGTTATAGGACCCGTAGGTCATGTCCACATGCCCCCCCATGGTCTTCTTGGGGTCGATCATATACATATCGACCACACCGCCAGACGCACTGATATGCGGACTATCCAGATCGGCAGATCCCTGCGCCAACCGAACGGTCTTCAGGTTTTCGGCATCAACAATTTCCTGCGGATAGACGGCAAAATTCCCGATATCATTGATAGGGAAGCCTTCCAGCGTAAAGCCCATCTGGGATTCTGTCAGGCCACGGACGGACATATTGCCGCCCGTCATACCAAGAGGATCCGTATCAGAAACGTTTGCACCCGGCAGGAGCTGAAGCAACTGCATCGGGTTAAGGGCCGGGTTCTGCTTGGCAATATAATCACGGGTGACCGCAGAAACAGATTTTGGAGAATCCGTTGGCGTCATGAGCCCCCCACCAAACGCACGCCCAGTATCCCCATCCCCCAGATCACGCGTGTGGCCGCGCACTTCCACATTTTCATCTGTTGGAGAGGTTTGCCCCATCATGGTTGGAAGAGCGGCCTTCTGTTGAGACGGCTTGGTCTCCTTAGCGGGCTGGGACCTGGTCGTGCTACCAGCAGCCTTCTTTTCAGACACTGTGTCAGCCAGCGCCACGAGAGGTGACGACAGAACAGTCGAACAGATCAGGCAGGCAAGAACTGAGAAGTGCCGCTTGGAAGACATTCAATCCTACTTTCAGTGAGGAATATGGGAGGAACTTGCCGCGCAGTTTATTCAGTTGTTTTACTAATAGAAGACATTCATAATAATTTCATATTTCCTCCGGACGCACCGCCCCCACAGGTTTTAAGCAACTGACATTTTGTTTTTTTATCGTAATGAGATAAGGCATTTTTTAATGGCTGCCATTCCTAAAAACAACTACATTTTCGAAAGAAGCAAAATAATTACAGAAAAGTAACATTATATGAAAATACGTGCTCGCTCTTTCTCTGTCGCGGTCAGCGTCATGCTGGCTGTGGGGGCCTCCAGCAGCCAAGCTTTGGCTTGGGGACGAGAAGGCCATCAGGTGGTGGCTGCACTTGCTTGGGACTATCTGACGCCCGATGTGCGGAACACGATCACCAGCCTCCTGAGCCAGGATAAAGACACCCTCACCCCGCCGGACTTTGTGTCCCGTTCCACCTGGGCTGATTCCTGGCGGGCTGCCGGACACAAGGAAACTGGCGAATGGCACTTTGTTGATATCGAACTGGACCATCCTGATCTGGCACAGGCGTGCTACAATTTTCCCGCGCAAACCGGCCTGGCCAGCGCTGGCCCTGCTCAGGACTGTGTGGTCAACAAACTCCCCCAATTTGAAAAAGAACTGGCTGACCGAACAACCCCAACGGCAGAGCGTATTCTGGCTCTAAAATATATTGTGCATTTTGTAGGAGATATTCACCAACCTCTGCATGCTGCGGATAATCATGACAAAGGCGGAAATTGTGTGCGGATTGCTTTAGGGGGCCCCCGCACCACAAACCTGCATTCCTACTGGGATACAGCGCTGGTCTCCGAGCTTGACCCCAACCCCACCAGTCTGGCTGACAAACTCTTCATGCAGATTACGTATGACGATAAACAGAAGTGGCAGCAGGGCACACCCGCAGACTGGGCACAAGAAAGTTTCACGTTTGCCAAGCAATATGCCTACATTCTGAACACCCCGGCTGGGTGCTCTCAGGACAGCGCTCCCATTACCCTTCCCCCCGGATATGATGCAGCAGCCCAAACTGTTGTCCGGGAGCAGCTTATGAAAGCGGGCGTTCGTCTTGCCTCTGTTCTAAATGCCGCCCTCACCACCGGCCAGCCTAAACCCTGATCATCCGCAAAGCGCGGCGCAGCCCAGCCGAAAGGACAATCCCGAGAGGGAGCTGTGCCGCACCTCAAGCTACACGCCAAACATGCGTCTTTCTTCTTTTGTTCGTGAGCACACGCACCTGACAATCTGAGAGCAAATGCTGAGCCTCCTTTCTCCACGACATAAAAGCTTTTCCAATATGCCCCCCATGGGTATACTGAAACCGATACGAGGTGTGTCAGTTTAACAAGGAGCGCTAAATGGTCAGGATGTATGGCCGGATCGCAATCAGTCTGTTTGCGTGCCTGCTCATGCAGATCGGACTGCTTGGTGGCGTTTCTCCCGTTCAGGCACAGGCGCATGTGGTCAGCATAGTCGTGGCTCACTGCCATGACAGAGCAGAGACGGGATGTAACGGAATGCATCATTCCATACATTCCCCACCTGTCCACCATCATGAAAAATGTTGTGACGCCCATACCGCGGCAGCGGACATTCCCCCGCCGTCCTCGTCTCCCAAGTCTCTCTATTATCCGGTGATCAGTAGACAGCCATTTGCGTTTCACAAAGCGGCTGGATTTATAGGAACAGACAGCCTTCCCCTGCTTCCCCCGCCCAAAATCCGCACATTCTGAGTGCCAGATATGTAAAGTCTGTCCTGCGGTCCTTACGGACAAAAAGGATGTTGTACATTTCCTGTTCGGATTTTTCTGATGTCCATTTCGTTCTCTCAACGAAGTGGGGTGACTCGTCGTCGGTTTATTCAGGGGTTGGGTGCTGGAGGTGTGGTGGCAACACTACCGCATCAGGCTTCAGCAATGGCCAGCGCATCTGGCATTTTGCCTGCGCAAGCCTCCTCCCTATGGAACCTGACTGTTGGCCACACCCGCACGACCATTGACCATAAAAGCCTGAATGCGCCCTGTATCGGGAATGCGGTTCCAGGCCCTATTCTGCGATGGAAACAAGGAGACACTGTTTCCGTCTCTGTTACCAACACCCTGAAGCATGAGGACACTTCCATCCATTGGCACGGCATCCGTGTGCCCTCTGATATGGATGGCGTACCCGGCCTGAGCTTTGATGGCATCAAACCGGGAGACACGTTTACCTATCGGTTTCGCGTGCATCAAAGTGGAACCTACTGGTACCACAGCCATTCCGGCATGCAAGAAGCACAGGGACTATACGGGGCCATTGTGATTGACCCTGCCCACCCTGACCCCAACTACTGTGAACGGGATTATGTGATTGTTCTGTCCGAATGGACAGATGTGTCCCCCATGGACATGATCAGCAATCTCAAAATGCAGGATGACTATTATACATTCAGGCAACGCACGGCAGCCTCCTTTCCGCAGGATGCCCGCGCCGCCAAAGGTGCATGGGCAGCTCTCAAGGACCGGCTTGCATGGTCCCGCATGCGTATGGCTGCCACAGATATCTCTGATGTAAGCGGCGTTATCTATACCTATCTCCTGAATGGCCATGCCCCGGATATGAACTGGAACGGCCTGTTCCGCCCCGGTGAACGGGTTCGGCTGCGCTTCATAAATGCCTCCTCCATGACGCTGTTTGATGTGCGTATTCCCGGTCTGGAAATGCTTGTCGTGCAGGCTGACGGGAACGATGTAGAGCCGGTGCCCGTGGATGAATTCCGCATTGGCGTGGCGGAAACATATGATGTGATTGTGTGCCCGCAGGATAATCAGGCCTACACCATTTTTGCACAGAGTGAGGACCGCACAGGCTATGCACGTGGCACTCTTGCCCCACGCCCAGGCATGATTGGTACCATTCCGCCCATGGACCCGCGCCCTGTGCGCACCATGATCGACATGGGTATGGGAACCATGAGACCCGGCGAGACTATGGGGGATATGTCCATGCCTGGGCACGATATGGCTAGCATGGATATGCCTGAAATGGGATCAGCTCATATGCATCATATGGGCTCCATGCCCGCACCACCTCTGGAAGTGGATGACCCCGGTCCGCCGCCGCTGAATGTGGAAAACCAGAACGTGGCCATTATGCCGATTAATCGGTTAGATAGCCCCGGAGATGGACTGGAACATAACGGTCGGCGCGTTCTCACTTACAAACAGTTACGGGCAACGCGACCGGGTGCAGACCCACGCCCCCCAACACGCGAAATCATCCTGCATCTAACAGGCAATATGGAGCGCTACATCTGGGGTTTCAATGGGCGTAAATATTCAGAATCCGGGCCTATCCGCCTCAAAAAAGGTGAGCGTGTCCGCTTCACCCTGATTAACGATACCATGATGGAGCACCCCATTCACCTCCATGGGTTGTGGAGCGAACTGGAAAACGGACAAGGCGCGTTCCGCCCTTACAAGCACACCATTATCGCGCAACCGGGTTCCCGCCTGAGCTATCTGGTTACGGCTGATGTGGCAGGCACATGGGCGTATCACTGCCACCTTATGCTGCATATGGATCTGGGCATGTTTCGCACGGTGATTGTGGAATGAAACAGATTTTGTGGCTTGCAACTGTTTCGGCCTGCATGCTGACAGGCGCAACCAGTTCATGGGCGGCCCCAAAAGAGTATCATGCAGCGGATGCGCCTTCTGAAATTCCCGTGGTTTCACTTGGGCACATCTCCCCTGTTATGGATCAGGGTCGTTATTTCCATGGCATTCTGGACGAGTTCGAAGGCCGCTACGCTGCGCGGGGAACGGATTTCCGTTGGGATGGTGAGGCCTGGTATGGATCGGATTATAATAAGCTCTGGCTGAAAACCGAAGGAACCCTGGAACGGGGACGCCTGCACGATGGAGACCACGAACTTTTATATAGTCGGGCAATTTCAACATACTTTGATGTTCAAGGTGGTATTCGGACAGACATTGATGATGGCCCCACACGCACATGGGGGGCATTGGGCTTACAGGGCCTAGCCCTTTATCAGTTTGAAGTGCAGGCTACCGCTTATGTCAGTGATAGAGGACGCTTTGCTGCCCGCTTTGAAGGCTCTTACGATTTTCTATTAACCAACCGCCTGATTTTACAACCTCAGGCAGAACTGAACCTCTACACCAAATCCGACACAGGCAGGCGCGTTGGCGCTGGCCTTTCCGATGTGGATACAGGATTGAGACTTCGTTATGAACTCTGGCGAAAATTTGCGCCTTACATCGCCTTTACCTATGCGGGTTATCTCACTCAGGCCCGAAGAATTGCCCACGATCACGGAGAAGAAACCGGCTCCCTAAGGTTTACTTTTGGAATACGCAGCTGGTTCTAATCTCTCATTTTTCTCAGGATTTTGTGTTATGCTTTCTCTTTCCATAGTTATTATTACGTCTTTTTTCATAAATGTAGCTCAAGCAGAGCCACATCCTCAAAGATCTCTTCACACTCTACCTGTCTCAAAGGCAAATCAGGATCGTGCGCAGGAAAAACCATCGCTTCCGACTGATATGTCCCACCTCACCATGGATCAGCAGATGGCGTTGTGTGATAAAATTGATTTGTTGCGAAAGCAGGGACAAACTCTCCCTTCTAAAATGCAACAAGAAGAAAAAGAATGTCAGAAAATGGATATGGGGCAGCCCCTCTCTCCCCCTTCAGAAACTTTGGATCGTTAGACACTCTTGTTTGAGAAATAATCGGTCTGCGCTTTGCTGATAAAACAAAGAGAAGCAAGAGAACGGGATGCTGAAGAAAAAACAGGCAGTTCAGCATCTTTTCTTCATATTCTGCATTGTTCTCAAATTTTTGAGAACAATGTTTCTGGAGGGTTCGAAAAACTTCTATCCGAGTTTTTACCTCACGAGCAATTTCAATAGTTATGATCCTGCTGTGACCGATCAAGAAGGGTTTTTCTACCTGTTCTTCTTGTATTACCGTATCATTTTACGAATAACCCCAAGCAATTCTTCTATTGCTTCATCTCCGTCATCTTCTTTCACAGCCTTACGCACACACCCATTGGCATGGGTCGATAAAATCTGAATTGCGACACCATCCAGAGCTGATTTCACTGCGGATATCTGCATCAGGATGTCCACGCAGTAGCGATCATCCTCTACCATACTCAGAACGCCACCAATCTGGCCCTCTATCCGGCGCAAACGGTTGATAAGGGCTTTTTTTCTAGGCTGTTGCACCCGTTTATCTGCCACGCTCTCTGGAGGAGCACATGCTTCACATGCTGCTGAAAAAGCAGATTCCTTCTGCGCCGTTTTCATGGTTTTCCCGTCAGTTGCCCGGTATGTGTATCAGATTACTCTATCTGATTTATCAGAATATCTCTGCGCTTAATACACACCCACACTTAATTTACGGCATAGATCAGATATCCAAGAAAACGGAAGTTTAGATCATTTGCCTTTCAGACCTCCTCACAGAGTTACCAGAGCCTGCATGTCCATTCTCCTCACCCCCTTTCCACATCCGCCAAGATGTTTCTGAAGGAAACTGTCTGCTCCCCCTTCTGCTTCAAGAGTAAGGCGTTGGAAGATGCGGAGACTCTTCTCTCGCCAAACAGACCAACTATGATATGTTGAAAATACCGGTATGGGGTATAATCAAGCAAGACGTTCTTGAGGAGCGATAAACATGTCAAACGCCGTCAGTTTTTCCGTTGGAGGCATGACATGCGCCGCCTGCGCTGCCCGTATCGAAAAAATTCTTAATCGCCTTAAAGGAGTAGAGGCGACCGTCAATCTTGCCTCCGAAAAAGTTCAGCTCCAGCTTGATGCCTCCGCCCCCCCCCTCAACACGATTATTGATGCTATCCGCAAGGCAGGCTTCACAGTCGAGCAACAAAGCCTGACCTTGTCTCTAACAGGCATGACCTGCTCGGCCTGCGCCACTCGTATCGAAAAAATTCTCAACAGACTCCCCGCCACACAGGCAACTGTTAACTTCGCAACAGAGCAGGCCCTTATCCACTTTGTACCAGGCGTTGCCACCCCAGAAAATTTTGTGGCTGCCATTGAGAAAGCCGGTTATGGCTCCTTTCCTTTCCAAGAAGAAAAGCCAGAAAGCCTGCGTGCACAGCGCGAAGAAGCATGGCTTAAGGAACGTAATCATTTCCTTTTGACCGCAGCTTTTTCCATCCCCTTCTTTGTTCAAATGATCACAATGTTTTTCAGTCACATTGGGATGATGCCGGGGTGGTTACAACTGGTGTTAGCGACCCCAGTACAGTTTTTCTGCGGTGGACGGTTTTACAGACAGGCATGGAACGCGCTCCGTGGTGGCGCGGCCAATATGGATGTTCTGGTCGTTTTAGGAACCAGCATCGCCTATTTTTTCAGCCTGGCTGTCGTATTACTCAAACTAGACCTGCCCCTTTATTTTGAAACCAGCGTTTCCATCATCACCCTGATTTCTCTTGGCAAGTTAATGGAGATGCGCGCCAGACGTCAAACAGGAGCAGGATTGGAAAGCCTGCTGCAACTTCAACCTCAGATTGCTCATATAGAAAGCAATGGAGGTATATCTGATCGTCCTGTAGCGGATGTCTCCATTGGCGATATTTTTATTGTGCGGCCTGGTGAAACTGTCCCTGTTGACGGAATAGTTCTTGAAGGCGCTTCTGATGTCAATGAAGCCATGCTGACAGGTGAGAGCGTTCCTGTTTTAAAGCAGAAAACAGATCAGGTTTTTGGTGGGACCATGAACGCCAACGGCATGTTACGCGTGAAAACTACCGGGGTTGGAACCAATACGGCGCTCGCGCATATAGTCAAAATGGTTGAGCAGGCGCAGGGCTCAAAAGCAAGTGTTCAACGGCTGGCTGACAAGGTATCTGGAATTTTTGTGCCTGCGATTATTGTTATTGCAGCCATAACGTTTCTGATTGGGTGGGGCATTACAGGCAATATAACATGGAGTTTGATATCGACTGTATCTGTTCTTGTCATTGCGTGCCCCTGCTCCCTAGGCTTGGCAACCCCCACAGCCATTATGGTAGGTACAGGACTGGGGGCGCGGGCAGGCATTCTCTTCCGAAATGCAGATGCTCTTGAACAGGCACAAAAACTGACCACTCTGATTGTTGATAAGACAGGAACTCTGACACAAGGGAAACCGACAGTCAGTGATGTCATTTCGGCAGCGGGCGTCAGACAGGAAGACCTCCTTTCTGTAGCGTCTGCACTAGAAGCAGGCTCTGAACATCCTCTTGCTCGTGCCATTGTGGAATATGCGGACTCAAAAGGAATAAAAGCTCCCCTTGCAAAGAGTGTAAACGCCATTCCTGGCATGGGGGTTATCGGTCAGGTGGATGGTTTTTCCGCTTATCTTGGATCTCCAAATTTCCTGAAAAAGAATGGTTTTATAGAAAATGATACGCTTATCTCCAATCTGGAAGAGGAAGGAAAAACTGTTGTTGGCGTGGGAAAAGGTGAGCAGTTTCTCGGGTTTATCGCTCTATCTGATCATCTTCGTCCCGATGCCGTTTCTACCGTTAAAGCCCTGAAAAAAGCTGGGATAACAGTTGTTATGCTGACAGGTGATAATGAGCGTACAGCGCGGGTGGTCGCTCAGCAGGCCGGCATAGAGAACTATATGGCTGCAGTCCTGCCTGAGGGAAAAGCCGATGCTGTAAAGAAATTTCACGCATCCGGGCACTGTGTCGGCATGTTAGGAGACGGCATCAATGATGCACCTGCCCTTGCCGCCGCCGATGTCAGTTTTGCAATTGGAACGGGAGCAGATATTGCACGAGATACAGCAGACATTGTCTTGATGAGAAATAATCTGGCTGGAGTTCTGGATGCACTCTCACTCTCACAGGCAACACTTGCCAAAGTCAGGCAAAATCTTTTCTTCGCTTTTGTCTATAACACCTTGGGGGTCCCTCTCGCTGCATTCGGTCTGCTCAACCCCATTATCGCAGGCGCTGCGATGGCTATGAGCTCTGTGTCAGTGGTGACCAATGCCTTACTCCTGAATCACTGGAAACCGTCATCTAGCTATAAGTAGAGGATCAACAAAAACCTTTTCATAATCAAATAATATTATAATATACTTGAATTAAAAATCACGTTTATAATTAAAGGAAATATGCTCCCATAATTAAAGTGACTGAACTACCTTAACCACTCACTCCACTGAAGTTTGGAGAGATTTCTCATAAAATTGAGGTCTTTTTCTTCTTTCTTAAAGGCATCGTTATTATTTCGGGCTTTAGATGTTTAATCAGCATTTCAGATGACATTGGCACTCGCTCCCTCAGAACATCCTCAACCAGTCTGTTTGCAGCCCAAGCCTGTTTTGCAATAGATGCACACTGGGTGCCGGTCATCTGAGGGTTCTAAGCTCGTATCAGGAAACCGACGAGACCATGAGCATCCGACGCCCGGATTGTCTTTTCGGTCAGCATTTGGCGGATGACATAGGGCGCGATTATGACTCTGGGCGACGAATTCCCAGACCTGCTCCTGACGGCCCGCATCGTCGTTGATGGAAAATGCCATCAGTTGCTCAAGCCGCATGCCGTCCTACTCGTAGATATCCAGTAGCTTTTCGGAGACCGTCATCAAGCGCAGGCGGTGACGGGAACGAAGAACGCGGCCGCGATTTCCTCCTCGGACAAGCCCCTTTTCTAGGATGTCGCGGAAAGCCCGGAACTGCTCCAGCGGATACAGAGCCACGCGCTGGACATTCTCGGCCAGAGGGTCATCTTCGGCGAATATGGACGATCCGTCCTCGCGCAAGACGCAGGAGGCGTCTTGTGGAGCTTTTCTACTTCACCAGTCGTTCGAGCACACGAAAACGTCCTTCGACCGGCACGGTGACAGTCGCCACGCCAGAGTGAGGGTGCACGGGCATATCCGCATCGGAGATGCCATGACTGCGCTTGCCCGCGATGTGCCGCAGCCAATCGACCTGATCCTGCTTGATGCCTCGAAAGGGCTCTATCTGGATATCCTTCGCCTGCTCGAACCGGGTCTAAGACAACGAGGCCTCGTCGTGAGCGATCGCACCGATCTTGATGGGGGCGATGGCGGCCGCGCCGGTGCTTATCTGGCCTATCTGAGCAACCCGGCGAACGGATATCGTATGGCGTCGATCACAACTGAAGCTCTTGGCCAGAACTTTGCTCACGACATTGCGGTTCGAGTCTGACCGGACTGCCTAAAGAACCTCGCTCCCACGTTCACGCACACGTGAAATCAGCCCAAACTACGCTGCGCTTTCACTCCCGATTGCATCCTATACGCATCCTGCGCGTGGAGCAGAAACGCAAAAGGCCGCCCGATGGGCGGCCTAAGCGTTTGATATTAAACAGGATTCACTGGTTGCGGGGGCAGGATTTGAACCTGCGGCCTTCAGGTTATGAGCCTGACGAGCTACCGGGCTGCTCCACCCCGCGTTTGTGTTGATTTTTGGGTGATTTGGAAGACCTGGCGGCGACCGACTTTCCCACGACTTAAGCCGCAGTATCATAGGCGCTGGGGGTTTTCACGGCCGAGTTCGGGATGGGATCGGGTGGATCACTCCCCGCCATGGCCACCAGGTCATCCAAATCACCCTTGAGTTGGGGTGGTGTGGACGGTTGGGTATGATGAAGTATGACGTTTTGCATGGATGATTTCTGTGCACGGGCCGTTCTTTTAAGGGAACGGTAAGAGAGTGAGCCTATTGGGCGATTAGGACCAGTTAGCTGCACGCATTACTGCGCTTTCACACCTGGCCTATTGACGTGATGGTCTATCACGGCCCTTGGGGAGACCTAGTTTTGAGGTGGGTTTCCCGCTTAGATGCTTTCAGCGGTTATCCCGTCCACACTTAGCTACCCGGCGGTGCCGCTGGCGCGACAACCGGTGCACCAGAGGTGTGTTCATCCCGGTCCTCTCGTACTAGGGACAAATCCTCTCAAGTCTCCAACATCCACGGCAGATAGGGAC
>VNJM01002071.1:116482-182807 GCA_008042475.1 Drosophila kanapiae | reverse complement strand
GGTGTTGCAGCAAAGAGCAACATTAATAAAATTAGGGTTGCCCAAGCTAAAATACTTAGAAAGCTTTGTAATGCCCCCTGGTACATGCGAAACAGGGATATAGAAAGGGACTTAAAGGTTCCCAAGGTTGGCGACGTAATGCAAACAAATGCATCCCACTATGAGCAACGTCTAAGATGTCACAACAACAATTTAGCAAGACGTCTTCTAACCCTACCAAGAAAAAGAAGACTAAAAAGGTGCCATCCAGCTGATCTCCCTTCCAGAGTTCTCAATTAATTAATGGAAATATATAAATAAAAAATAAAATAAAATAAAATAAAAATAATAAATAAATAAAATGTATATATTGTAAATGTATAATGTAATTATTGTAAATTTTATTTAAGCAACAGCATCACCCTGTGACTAATTTTTGTTTTTCCCCCAATGTACAACCAGATTAAGTTGCCACTTAGGTAGCAGTACACTAGTTTAAATAAGTAAAATAAATATACACCGTTTTAATAAAAAACGCAAAATCGCTTTGCGCCTGAAAGTATGCAGCAAAGCGTGAAGCATGCAAAAGGGCGGCATACCGATTGGTGTTTCAATCTAAAACAACCCACACACCCCGCACACACACACTCCCTCGCACAGTCGCTTGCAGTGACGAGCGCTGGAGATGAAAAAGTTAAATTTGTTTCGTGTCAAAGCGTCGCCGCTGGCCGCCCAAGCCAAGTCTAAGCGCGTTCGACATTTTTGCACAGAATTGAAAAAAAAGAAGGCAGCAAGCAAGGACGACAGCGAGAGCAGCACGATAGATGCCATCATGCTGCGTATCTTCCTCGACCCCTGCCCCGCATTCTGCGCCCCTCACATCGTTTCGGTGTGTCTGTGTGTGTGACAGGCTGCATGGCAGACATTGCTTATACGCCATGTTGACCAACAGCGGCAACAGTTTTGTGTTTTCCTTTAAATTGCATAAATATGAGCACATCATTGTGTGTGCGGGTGAATACACAGCGCGAAATATTAAGAGAAAGAACTCTTTAGATTTTTATGTAAAAATTATAACGAGACGTAACCTCAAACGTAGATAGTCTTCCAAAACTGAAAACTTTAATCTTAACCAACTTAGTAGGCACTTAAGCAAACACGCCAGTAGTTCATTTGCTCGCTTACATTACCTATACTTCCTTCTATGGCTACTAACATGTAACCCTAACAAGCACGTGCTTGGCTTCGCAAGGTCCCGTTTAAGTGTGCTGACCGTAGTGCATCAACGTCTATGAAATGTAAGCTAAGGATTCTTTAATGTTAAAAATTAGTTATAATCAAATTTAACTTTTTGAAGGTAGGGAAAACGTTTATATATTTTTCTTGACCTTTTTTTATAAACAAGACAAGGTAAATATTAGATATAAATTTTTTCCTTTAGCCTTTTCTATTTTATACTACAAAATTCCTCTAGGAAATTCCCCTTTTACATTTTAAGTGCTTATTATTTTAATGAGTACATAAATTTTATTTTAAAAACAAAATACATTTTAGTTTTGTTTATATAACGCAATTTAAAGGAGAAAGTGAACCCCAAAGATTGCTGCGATTAATGGGATATTTGTAAACAACAAGAACAGGAAAGGGCTATTTGGCTTAGAAAACTCAATTAAATATTCACTATTTTTTCTCAGTACCCGTGTGCGTGTTTCTGTTGCATATTTTTGGCCACAAAGAGTGTCCTCTGGAACGCAGCAGTGGTGCAGAACGCAACTGGGTTGCTGTCCGTTGACAGTTGGCCCGTCGGTTTGGGCTGACACCTGCAATGCTCGCATTTTATTACATTTTATGCGCCAGCTCATGTGTGCGCGTGTTTGGGTGACCATGTCAGTTGACAAAGGCATTGGGGCGAATAAACAAATGATATTCAATTTATTGTCCCCGGAACATCCAGTTTGCGGAATGTGCTCGCGCTCGGGTTCCTTGCTTTTATTTCGCGCGCCGGCCGAAATTATGAAATTTATTTAGCGAAATGTGACGGAGGTCAGGCGGCGTGAAATGAGCAGCTGCCTGTCGCTGGAAACTCATTTGTGGGGATTAATTTGGGCTTGGCTCTAAGGCGCTTTAACGGTCCGCAGCCAGCGGGAACTAAGCCGCCTTCGACCCGAAATAATTAGCAGAGTGGGGACTGGTGGTGAGAGGTGTGATCTGTTTTCGGCAAAATGCCGAATGCAGTTCCTGCAGTAAAAGAGGACAGCCAGCGGAACTAAGTTTTTGCTTTGTTCAAAAGTTCTGGCACCGCAAGTTTTGCCAACGCAGACACCAGCCAACCCCTCTTAGTTGTCGAACTATATACTTTGCAAACTTTGCTTTGTCGCGCATATGATATTCCCTCTGACATTCAATCTGTGTGTGTCCCCGAGGACTCCGGGTCGACTCCATTGACCGAACGGGACCGGGGACCGGGTACCGTGCCGGGCCAAGCTGAGTGGAACTGCCAGCAATTTGCCAGAGTATGTCTTGCCTTTGCTGCTTGAGTGGATTTAAATTTACTCAGCCAGTGTTTTTCGCCCTTCAATGGCAATGCAATGAGCTGGAGAAATTCCTTCAATTCGCATCGGAAGCCAGATCAATTTTGATAGATATAAAAGCGGATGGGCAAGCAGGAAAGCTGGGGGAGTCAGTCGGTGGACTAAATACCGCAGTAAATGCAAACAGACCAGCAGCTGAGAGCTTTCACCTGTCTACATCAGCACATCGGCCACATCGGAGTTCAAACACCACTCATGCACTCGAAGAACGAAGGTACAACTTGCAGCTTACAGTTAAGATAGCTTAAATAGCTTAGCTTAAAGGCTCTTTGTTACCCGCTTTTAGATGATTTTATATTTTGCACAACAACTTAAATTTGATTGCAACCTTTTCCTACAAACACGACATTTCTCTGAGTGAGCTATACGTCAGCCGACATCGAGTGCCGCCGGATGTGGCCGCTGTGTTCGGGTACTTAGTAAGCATATCCGTTTTGGTTTTATTTCCGTTCTGGCCGCCCACAAACACACTCTCCAACACACATGCATGCACCTGCTGCCGTTGCTTATGTATGCACACAAAGCAATTGCAATTGCAATTTGATGCGCAAACAAAAGCCAAACTCCGCTCCAGGTGGACTGCTGCAGCACTGGCTGCACCGGCTCCGATCCCTCTTTCGGCTCGGAAATGCAATTTTTGCCCTGCGGTCAAGCTGATTGCCTGCCACACGGGCTCCCGGCGCCCGGCTACTGGCTTCGCCTTTTGACGCCTTTTTGCCCCAGCTAAAGTCCGCCAAAGCTCATTTCCGTTGCCACAATTAAAATGTTAATCCGTCGGTTGCAGGTGGCTGGCATCATGGACAAGAACATGATTATGCTAATCGTTTCTTTTGTTATATCCTGCGGAAGAGTCTGGAACTCGTATTAAACTAAATGTATAGGGATTTCTTCAGTTACGTTGGGAAAGGCAATTGCATTCTATGATAATGCTTTAATTAAGAAAATTAAGTTTTGGGAGCTGTATTTAGTAAACATCACTTTCTATATTTAAATTATTATTTAATAAATTAATAATGAGCCTTCAATGAATCATCAATGATAAAGCAGACTTAAAACGTTTTTCAATATTTAAATATTTCCTTAAAGCTACGTTCGTTTCTATGCTTCTCTTGAAGGGTTTTCCATCGTGAGTATTAGGGATTCGACCCTCTATTTTCTCTCCTTTTTTACCCTCGACTTAAATGGAAGCAGGGAGGAGCTAAATTTTTCGTTAATTAAGGCGAATTCTCGATGAGAATTTCCGCGCAGCTTAAGCGCAAAAAGCGAAAGCAAATATCGGCATGCGGCTGCCGCGGTGGCAGTGGAAGTGGCAGAGGCAGCGGCTGCCGCGTAAAACTTAAATAAGACAAGCTGCATTCCGCTGCCGCTGCCGCTGTTGCTGCCGCTGCCTTCCTTGCATCAGACCCCTCGACGACCTCAGCGCATTTGCTGGGATGCAATTTTAATTTAGCCACCGAAATGAGCAGCCGGGGCAAAATGAGGCTGTGGAAGGCTGTGGAAACGGGTGCGGCCGCAGTTCAAGTCAAGTCGAGTCCTCGTCCGGGCAAACAAAGCAGCCCGCCGAATTGTTTCGCGCATTCATTTTAAGTCATTTCGGAGGCGAGTTTGCCTAATGCACAGCTGCGGCCGCACTGCGATGCGGTCTGAAGGGAGGTGCATGGGGGCCACGGGACCACGGGGCGTATGCGCAACTTATGAAGATTGCCGCGGCTGTTGATGTTGCCTTGCCGGCGCTTTTTGTTGCCGCTGTTTCGCCTAAAAATGTCAAGTCACAAGTGTTGAATTCACACTTGACAAAGCAGCTGCCTGAGGGCGTTTGGGCGTGGCGCGAAGTTGCAGAAGAGAGGCGGGAGAGAAGAGTACACTGCCAACTCAGAGACACATTGCAACTGACAGTTTTCATTAAAATGTTATCAAAAACGCAGTTTCCGCTCTCGCTAACCGCAAATGTGCCAGCCAAAGAAGAAGAAGAAGCTGCACAACAAATGGCAAGTGGCGGCAGCGTTGGAGGCGGCAGCCCGGGAAGCGGGATCTGAGCGGAATACGAGTATCTGCGACTTAAATGACAGAGAGATACACTAATAACAGCAGCAAGGCATTCAGCAGCCAACATGTGTCCGTCCCTGTCGCTCCGCCGCTCTAATCTCAGCCAGTCAAAGTGAAACGCGAACATGGCAGCTGCTCCACTCCACTTCCGATGCAACTTTTTCCTCCTCCCTGTGGATTGCCCCTCCTGCCACGCCTCCTGCAAGTGCTGTTTATTAATTGCAGCCTGTTTGAGGCCAATGTTTCCATGTCATTGCCAGGACGAGAGCACAACTGGAAGAGGATTGCTTTCGAAAATTAACCTTATATCAATCAATTTGCGCTTGAAAAGTTATCCACTGCGGTTTTGGTTTGGATTACACCTGGAGAAATTATAATTAGCACAACCAGATCCAGGGTAAGCATACAAAAAAGTGTAGAAGATATAGGGTTACCTTAAAAAGAGAGTTAGGGGTTCATACAAGTATAAATATTAACATTAGCAAAGCAAAACACAACTCTCTACTCTAAAAAATGTTGTATTAACCGATCTATAAATATAATACACTACGGGTAGACACAATCGGTTAAATTTTAGTATTCAATGCATTCATTTTTTATGAAGAGAATGTACAAATTATACATGTTATATTATAGTGCCTATACGTAGTGATTACTTTAAAATAAACTTAAGTTGACATGAAAGCGATATGCACCTTGTATCCCATAGCGTCCTTCCTTTAACTGGAATAAAATATTCAATAATATTCTTTATAAACGTATTCCTTATAATTAATAAATGAATATAAATTTAATTGTTATCTGAGCTTTATCTGATATTTGTCGGTACAACCTATAAGAATTTTACAAAAAACGATATTTTTCATTCATTTAATATTGTAATAAATTAAATAACATTTTAAGACATGTAAGATTCTATTATACATATATCAATTTCTTACGCTTGCGGAGATATGTATACCACCTTTATTATTTAACTTTGGTTTGCCTTTATGCTTGTTACCTTTTCTTATTTAATTTCTCTGTTCCAAAGAATAGCCTGGTCGGATTGTCTGAAAATTATTTATACAAACTATTATAGACAGAAAAGAAGTATGTTAAAAGTTTAAGTCTCAAGGATATCTACACATTGATAAAAAATGATAAAACACATAATAAGAGGGAGGGGAAAAACGAGCTAAATTTACTTTTGGTCGTGACGTCATAACATTTAAAGCTAAAATCAACTGACGTAGTAAAAAGGAATCAATATAAAAGATGTATACGGTTTTTTTCTTTGTTGGATATGCCGGGTACTTTTTAAAATTAATTAAGGAAACCGTAAGCAGAGAAATTAAGCAAAAACCTATTTAAAATTAATCAATACAAGTACAATAAAAAAGGATGTGGAATATATTCTTGCATATAATAAAAATAAAAAGTTTTCAAAAGCAATTATACCTTAGTCAACTATAAATAAATAGAAAAAAATTTACTTATTTGACCCGAAAGCTATAGGAAAAATTGAGGCAACTTAGAATTAATTGCACTAACTTAATTAGGAGATCATATATTTATTTCAATGCGATATTTTAAAACTCAACGAAAATCTGATAAATTTGCCCGATCGATCTAGTTTCAGCTGTAATATATAGTGTCAGTTTATGGTCGTTTCTGCATACATCTTAACTGCAATAAAAACAAGACTATTCTGTAAGTTTCAACACGAAAGCTTAAAAGCTGAGAGTTCAGTTTTCATAGTTACGGAGAGACATGGCTAGATCAACTCGTCTATTGATGCTGATTACAAATATGTTTACTTTATTAAGATATAAGCAACTCCTTTTTAAATAAACTTCAAATAACAATACACATTTCAAAATTATCTTTTAATTTGGTTAAATAAAATAAATAAATTGTATTTTCAGTACTTTTCTCTTGGTGTGTATGTATGTACATTAGTGTTTCGAGTGTTTCTGCAGAAATTCCCTTGCTCGACTCATCAACTTACACAAGCATCCACATTTTGCTTAACTTTCTTCACTGCTAAATACTCCGCACACACTCAGATACACGCCACGCACACATACTCAGTGCACTCTGCTTAGATAATAATTTATTTAGCGTAAAAAGAAAATGAATGCAAATTTTGGTGGCGTGGCAAAAAGTTTTTGATTAAAGTGAAAACGAAACTCGGCTAAGTTACAGCCAGACGAGGGGCGGCGGCAATGGGGCGCTGATGGGAGCTGGGTGGGGAAAGGGAGGATAATACCTGACGAGGGGCTGGGGATGCTCATGTTATTCCAGGTGCTGTGCTGGATAGTTTTAGTTACCATTCCCTGCCCCGCCCCTCCCTTTGTCCTTTCCCCACCGCTGCTGCTGTCAATTTTCATAGTTGCTTCTCCTGCTGCCAACCTGAAATTTATTGTGCACAAATTTCCTAGGAGCCCTGTGTGTGTGTGCGTGTGGAGAGGAGCATGTTTTGTGTTTTACCATTGCTGCTTTTATTTCCCTCTATATTTTCGTGTTATATTATTTTGTACCCAGCACTCATGGGCTGCCAGGCAAAGGGATGATGTTTAAAGCCATAAGGTAAATATTTATCTGCCCGGGTTGAGTGGCACTGAGTTGATCCTGGCCACATTCGCATATTTGTGTTTTTAAGCTGTTGCATTAAAAGCCTTTGAGATATCCAAATGTAGATGTAAGATCGTATTTACCTCCGTTTTTTCATATGTCTTAGCATATTTATGACATGTTTTTGATGCAAATTGATGTTTTTATGAAGCGATTGAAATAAGATTGAATCTTATTTTTTAACATATATTTTTTTCAAAATATTATGTTATTTTAGTGAGAATATAATAAAACCTTAATCAAGGAGAATTTAATCTGTTTAAAATGGTAGTCTCTCACGCTTTATTTATTTATTAATTTCAATAATTTTAGACATATTTATTATAGGATTTATTTATTATATTCAGTTTTCAAATAGTTATACTTTAAACTACAATTACCTTAAATCAAAAAATCGATTACTGGGTATCTTATAATCCGATGTTAATATTCAGGTGGCCTCTGTTGCTACCTTATTTCTTCTTCAGCGAGGAAAATTGTATGACTTTCATTGACTGCTGTTCATTAGTTGAAGTTCAGTTGCCAGCAAATCGTGAAAATGGAAAATGCGAAAGCGGCCCAGCTGTAAATCCTGGATCTTTGTACAGAAAATTTGACAGGCGCAGGGACGCACTGACACAGCAGAAAATAGGACAAATGTGGGTCGTTGTGGGTGGACGCGCCGCTCCCCGCCCTGCGAGGAGCTGTAACTTTTCTAATTGGCATTTTTCCGCAATGATTGCAGTTGAACACGCCGCGATAAAAGCTAATCGAATTATGCTTTTGGCAAATGCCACAACAGCTGCGCGAAACCAGCAAAAACTAACAAACAATTATGGGCGGGCAGAGCTTTGATGGGTGTGGGTGGCGGTCCAAGGTCTGTGGGATTTTGGGATTGTGGGGTGTCCATGGCTCTGGTCCTGTACCGTTATGTGCAACGTCATGTCAACGCCCAGCCGAGCGGAGAGCGAGACTGGGAAGCAGACGGGAGCGGGTTCAGGACTTCCGGCAAAAAGTTACTGGGCAAAGCAAAAACCCAGAAAGGATTTGTGTATGCGAAAAAATTTTACAAGCCATTAACAAAAATGTTGCGCCTCGGCATATGCCACATAAAATTCACTCAGCAGCAGCAGAGGCAGCAGTAGCAGCAGTGGCAACAATGGAGGAGTCACGAGACTAAGTTGGAAATCCAGGAAGTGCAAGAGAGATGGGATTCGAGCTAGATGGGAGAGTTTCAGAGCTATTCGATTGTCAAATACTCTATTGTGGAAATCGAATTAGTTTTTAATATGTCGAAATATGTGAAATTTACTATACTTTCTGATATATGTAGGGCATATATCAAATTTATGTTCGTTTGATTTAAATTAATTACATTTCATTCTGAAATGAAAATAGATTTGACTGTTTTAAAATAAAATACCATTACTTGAGCTTATATACTGGCGGAAGAACTTCAGTCTAAAGACCGCCTCCCCCCTTATACTCATTGAACCTTATTTTACCATTGACTTAATACTAAAATTTAAATAAAATGAGCTTATATCCAAGAGGGATTTTATTAATATTTAATGGAAATCTATGGAATACTGATGTTCTCCTCAGAGAACATGTAACTATCTATACATCTGTACATAAGTCTTTTTTATTTCATCTATATATTAGAAGTACGATTTTACCTACCCAAATATCACTTATAAGTACTATTTAAATATGTAATATAATTTTTTAAAATAAATATTTAAAGGTTGTGTTTCATAGAAATTTGTAGAATTCTGATAGTGTCCTAAGACCTCAAGTGAAATAACAAATAACAATCATACATGTCTAAATTAAAATTACTATTTAACGCTCCCATTTAAATAGATTTAATAATAATTAATATTACTTTCATGATTGATGTTTGTCGAAAACAAAAGTAATATTTATAAAATTAAACAATTGTTTACATACGTACAATATAAGAAAATAAACATTAGATATATTACATAAATTGCAAAATTTGGTATGCAACATATTTGTTAATATATTATATATAGATATAGCATAAGTTTTTTGTTTAGCAGTAAAATAATTCCTTATGTCAGAGTTTAACGCTCATTAGTGGTATTCTTTAAAGCCCATGCAGAAATACTCCCTTATATAGAGAGCAAAATCTGCACAATCCTTAGTAAGGGCATCCTAAGGACCGAAATAGAAAGAAAGGGACAGAGCGAGAAGGAGTTGGAACTAGGGCGAGTCGAATGCCAAAATGTGCAATGCTAGCGATCTTGGCGCCGTTGCGTCCATTGTGGGTGATGGTCCGCGGGATTGGTGGGGTAGTGGGTGGTGCTGTGGGTGGTGGCAGCGCCTGCCGGAAACAGGAATAAAACAAACAAGGGAATGTTATGGAAGGAAGAAGGCAGAAAAAACAACAATAACAACAACAAAAAAGCGCATAAAAATAAAGCTGCGATACGAAAAGGCATGTAGGAAACAACAGTAGTGGAAAAAACAACAGCAACGGCGCGTCGGCACGGACACCGACAACAACAGCAGCAACCATTGCTGGAAAACTCGCGCCTGTCGTGGAAAATGATAAATTTAAACGCAGTGACATGACAAATCGCCGCTCATTTGTATTAATCAGAAGAAAACAGCGAAAAAGTCTGGGGTACATGGGTGGGAAATGTGGAGAAAGCTACACTAACCCCTTACTTTGCCCCCTAACTGTTGTTGCAATTATTGTTTTATGGCTTGCTTGGCTTAGCCCTCGCCTTTCGGCTCCCAAACTGAATTTTGGGCGGAGGAGCGGAGTACTTCAGTTGCTGGCATTTGCATTGCACAACGTTATAATTTGAACAGAAGTTAATTTTGCGAGAAATTAAAATTCCTCGCTGCAATTGCAGCTGCAGCTTGGCTCGTTACGGGGTGGGCGGAGGGCGGAGTGGGCCAAGTTCATTATGTGGGCCAGCAGCAGCAGTAGCAGCACTTACTTCCGAGTGATTTATGCCCGACTCGAGCCAGCAGAAGCTGCCACAATGTCCGATTCCTTTGCAGTAGCCGCTGCTCCTGGCACTCCATTCCATTTGCCGTTATCTGGCTGCTGTCAGCATGTGTCAATTTAATAAATAAACAAACAAGAACAATGATAAAGCGACTGGGGATGGGCAGGAAGGCGGCAGAGCCTGGGCGGTGGCTGAGGAAATGGGAGCGAGACGCACAAAGACATGTGAGGGAGTTCGCTCTGAGTGACTTCAAAAAATGAAATGAAATAATTCCAAAAACATGAACTGAAAACGGAAACGGAAACGGGCAAGTGTCAAATGAAGAAACATGCCCCTGACAAAAGGACTTACCCACAAACGCACACACACACATATATATACAAGTATAAAACAAGAAAGAGAAGTGAAAACTCACAGAGAAATACACTTGAAATAAAAGCTACATTCTTATTTATTTATTATTATTATTGTAAAATACTGACTCACTTTTTAAAAATTATATGAAAGATGAAAACTCCAAGTATATGTATACAAAAAAGAAGATTATTAAGATGCCTTAACAATGAAGTAAGAAGTTATTTAAACACTTTTTTTTTTAGCTTTAATTATACATATTATTATTATTTTATACTTTTTGAAGCTTTCAATCTTTTTTCCGAGTGCTCGGAGCAAGTAATATTTGTGATTAATTTGGCTTGCTTTATTCTTGGTTTATTTTCCTTCATTTTTTTGGTCGGCTGGACAGCGCGTGCAGCAACATATTACGCAAACGAATCCTGCAGGACGAGCGGGCGGCGGCTGGGCAGGATTTTTGGGCAACGTGAACGTCATCAACATCGTCCATCGAACGTGAGCTGTCAACAACTTCTGTGGGCGAGCGATGGGACGGACCATTGTTGTTGCTTCTCCTCCGGACTTCACGAAGTCATCAGCCGCAGCAACCGCCCCCAGCCTCCAATTCCTACTAGTCGCCCAGCCCCCCCTTTGCCCAGGCCCAAGCCCAAAAAGCCACCCCGCAATGTTGACTTTTGCTCGAGTGACGAAATTAAATCGATGTCGAGCAAATGCCATTGCAGCTGGCGGAAAGTCCTTAAAGCGATGAACAACTGCTGAAATAACCCGAATATTAAATCCCAGCCAAGTTTGTGATAAATTTGCTTATGCCGGCAACTTAATGGAGAGTTTGCCGGCGATTTGGCATACTATTTTCTTTTTGCGCTCGGACCGCAGACGGCAGCCGGAAACCAGAGAACTAAAAGTCAACAGAAAGCCATAAGTAGCCAGCGCCAAGAAGTGCGCAAGGCTTAGCAGCAAATCACTGAACAGTGTGAACAGTGTGAAAGGAGCGAGATGGAGTGTGGCGCTCCTTGAAAGGATTTCGCAACAACAGCAACAACTGGCAAGTGAGTGAGTGAGACAAGATTTTGCAGTTGTCTAATAAAGCTTAGTGCCAAATCCCAGAATTCAAATGAAACCAAGTCGAAGAAAGGAGTCTTAATTGTGGCCTTTGTCTGTCGACTTCTCCGGAAAGGCAGCACTCTGCTTTTAAAGGACTTAAAGCAGGATGGATTTGAGTGTCCGAAAAGAATCACACGCTTCATTAGTCAGCCACTGACCCGCATTTCCATTGCGGCCCTCACATCCACCTCAAGCCATCCAGCCCAAGGTCGGTTGCAAAATTCGCCAGGTGCCAGGTGCCGGCATCCGATGGAATCGCGTAAATAAATAATTTCCTTCAATGGGCTAAGCTGATAACAATACACACTGCTCCACTCAACGTCTCACCACCGAAGCGAATGGTCAGAAAAATATTTAATTTTCATTAAAACGTCGCTGCAATTGCAGTCATGCCGCTGGCATTCGCGATGGCATAATGTACAAAAATAATTTGCATATTAATACTCCGAGGGCGGCTTCATGGGTGTGAGTTTCGATAGTAAGTGTACTCTTCCACAGGGTATAATGATTATTTATTAGCGGATGGTAGAGTACCAAAAGTCACGTAAAATTGGAAAAATCCATAATTTAATTCGGATTAAATACTGCCTCAAAAATCCATATTTTTTAATTTTCCTTTGACGTGTATACACATCAGATAGAATGAAGATTATATATTTTAAATATATTATACATAGCACAGGCCTGCAAAATGTCGACTTTTTCAGTTACAAAAACAAGTGGTGATGTTTTTCCATTGGATTCGTTTCTCAGCTTCCCTCATAATTTTGAGTAAATCAAATTTTTCCCGGGAGACAAATGTTTTCCTTATAATTTTTTAAAAAACGCAATCATTTCGTGAACTCAATATTGAAATTTTAAATTTTAAATTTAATTATTTCTCTAAATTTTGATGTGATGCAGCATTTTGCAGTGCAACAAATTATAAATTATATAGAAATTGTTGAATGCTTTCTAGTTAAAAAATCATCATAGGACCATTCATAAACAGGTTTTTTATAGCTCAGAATTATTTCTACATGATTGCCTTCTTTGAAAAATTCCGAAAAATTGACAACAAGTAAATTTCTAACTTTTGTCATTCAGATGTATTATTTTGAAATTATATTATATTTTAATATAATTTGGTATTTTACATTCCTATCCTAAAGATTTTCTTACATTTCTATAAATTAATTTAAATTGCAGTCACATTTAATAATTACTTTTAATAAATTTGTTGATTAATTCTTACAAAGACACGTTAAATCCTTCAAATTACAATATTATTAACTTTAACCTGGCGAAATAACATTGTGTTAACTCAACTCCAGCATGAATTGATTTAATTTCGCTGGCAACTGTATTTCTTTAATTTACTTTGAATTAAAAATCTGAGCAGCATTTCCATTCCACACTCTCTAATTTCGCGCTCTCGCCTGTTGTCCTGTTAAAATGTGTTGAGGGGCGGCACAGTGGCGCAAAACGACAGTCCCCACTTTCGCAGCATCCCCCCACCCCGACACCACCCCTTGTGACCACTTGCAAGCGCACCTGAGCGGCAGGGCAGCCGTCAGTTTGCCGTCAAGCGCCGACTGCCATTTAAATTGTGCACGCCGCAGAATGAGAAAAAGTTTCAAATACTTTTCGCCACATGTGGACACTTGTGCGGGGTGCAAAAAAGCGGTGTGGCATGGGGTACTGGGTGTGGGCTGGTCGTGGAGCTGCAACACAAGTGTCGCGACGGAGTGCAACGACTTCTGCCGCTGTGACAGTCCAAAACAATTTGGGGATGAATTAATTTGAGCGAGCGCCCCGCAGTATGCAACACTTTTCGCCTCTTTTTTTTCTGGTCTCGTGTGTGCGTCGCAAAGTGAATTTACCATCAGCCTAATCTCAGACGGACTCTTTCTCCTACCCCCCTTTTACCTGGGCCACCTGACCCACCTCTCGCGGGGCCAACGAACGACTTCATCGCACTTAGTTAAATGAGAAAGGGCAACAAATGAGCAAAAATGTTCGCGCTTCCTGTTGTGCGGCACGTGTGTGTGCAGAGGTGGCAGAGCTACAGAGGAGCTTGTCTGCCCGCCAGGTGGAAAGCACTTAACAGCGGTAAAGCTGCAGGCGCATCCCAGTGATGCCAACAATTTGGAGAGATTTTGGAATTGGCCAAAGCTATTAAAGGTAGAAAAATGCCTGAATTATACAAATTATATTTCTGTTTTTAACAAATAACAAGATGATTTATATACCAAGTATTATATAATATTTGGTGATCCTTAGGGACTTATTTTAAATAAAACATTTAATAGTTAAGCTAAAACGTGGCACGATTGGGGTATTGCTTCATAAAATTCATACTTAGAATATATTATATACTATAGAATATATATATATTTATATAATATTTTATCATTTTAGTATAACTTGGTTAGTACACTCAAGGGCCTCTTGCGACATCAAGCACGTGCTTGTTAGGGTTAGGCGCGATAGGAGAAAGTTAGGTAAAAGTGCGTTAGATAAAAACTACTTGCGTGCTGTTCTTCTAAGTTGGTAATAAAGATTAAATGTATAAAACTTTAAAATTAATAGGCGAACTTTTATTGTAGTTGTATCCTAGTAAGAAATGTGTTTAGAAGTGCGTTTTTTTAAATCCAACTTAAGTTTCCAGATATAAGTACATATTAGTACATGCTAAGTCTTGGTTAGTATAGGTTATATCATCATAGAATAACAATTTCTATGTATCTAATCTAATTAGATTACCGAGCACACCCTACAGTGGCCATCGACTAATTTACTGATCTTATTGTTATTAACCAGATAATAGCTAACAAAATAGCTATAAAGACAGCCGTGTTGCATATCTCCACAGAAGCGAGATGCAATGTTCTGGTTTTTGGGGGCGGGTTAGGCAGTCGCGACCCTCGGAGGGTTGACTTGTGTTGTCGTCACCGGCTGGTTGATTATGCTGCATAATAAAAGGGAAATGCCACCAGGCCACTTGCCGCCCTTTCTCACAATTATTTTTCTTTTTTGTTTTCATTCGTAAATATCGCTTTTCATCGGTTTCTATCGCATAAAAAACGGAAAACATTCCCATGCCCGTTCCCGTACCCGATCCAACCCTGAACTCTGGTTTGCGGTCGCCGTGTGCCTTTAGCGCTGGTAAAAAAAAACTGGGAAAATGGGAAAAGGGAAAAAGCGAAAAGCGCTAACGGAAAATGTTCGACGGTCGGCGATTCAGTCGAGCGGAGCGGCGACTCAAAAATTTTAGCCGGCATCGCTCCCTCCCAGCAATTCACCCTCCTACAATACACCCTCCCCTCTTTGTTTACACAAAGAAAGAGGTTGTCTAATTTGTTAATATAAGTTTTAGGTATTAATAATAAGTATAATTCAATTTATTCACTTATAGTGTGATGAATATAAATAATTGAAATAGTTTTAACCGTTTCGTATTTATCAAAACCCTTTGATACCAAAACCCACAGCTACCAAAAATCATTACGTCTGAAACCCGTAGATACCAAAACGCTTACATAACAAGAATAGAAATATAATAATAATAATATTATCTAGTCTACAACGGTCCTTATATATCATTTTAATATATAGGTATTTGTTCTCAGTGCACCTCCCTATATTTCGCTGGTGACGTCGGCAACGGCGCGCAAACGCAAAACCCGCTCAGGCGTGAACCGCTGGCGACGACCCCGCCCACCCCTGACAGCGCCCCTCGTGTTTCTGGCCTGTTTACACTGGCGAGGCTTGTCTAGCATAAAGTTACCTTCTTGGCTGCCATTTGGAGATTCATTTCGCCGACTCTTAGATACATATTCAATTTTATGCTTGGCATGTGCCGCCAAGGTAAACTTTGGCCCGGCGTCTGGCGCGGATTCAGAATCAGAATCTGTCTGGGCTTCGGATTCGGATTCAGATTCAGATTCAGAGTCGGAGACGTAGATGGACTCGAGTACAGTTGCCGATTCCGATTCCGATTCCGGTGCAGATCCGACTTTACCCGCTGATTACTTGACATATGTTGGTGCTGTTTGCCTTGTGCGGCGGCGTGTAAAACTGTTTTGGTTACCTCCGACTCCTCCTTGGCTTTTTGGGCCCGTCGAAGGTTAATTTCGGCCAAGCACTGCTCGTAAAGTGCGGCCGCTCGGCTCCTCGCCTTCGGGGAGTCACGGTTCTGGTTCTGGCGAAACTTGACAGCTGTGTGATAAATGAAGCGCATGAACGACACAAAATGCAACAGCAGCAGCAGCAGCAGTGGCAGCAGCAGCAGCAGCATCGGAAGACGCAGCAGCAGCAGCAGCAGCGACAAAAGAGCAACAACATCCCCCAGTTTGACCTAGGCCATCAGCCGCGCGAAATGGCCAGAAGACCTCCATCCCGCCCCACCTTCTTTGGCAAGTTTGTAACAAAATTTACTAATTTAATTTTTGCAATTTGGTTGAGTTTTTGCTTGCTCTTTTTGCCACTCTTCCCCGGTACCTTTGCATATAGGGCAACCACCCCGCTCTGCAGTTCATCCCCTAGCCTGGCTCCGCTTACTGCTTGCCCCGTTGCCTTACCCCGCTCGAGGATGCTGGCAACGTGCTGCCAGTGGCACTTGCAGCGTTTCGCGACTGTTGCAAGTGGCACGTTTCACGTGCTGAATGCCGGGGCCACCGACATAAACTACACGGAAAGAAAAACTCTCAAGTTAACTAGTAGCGCTAGATTACATCGATAACTGAATCGGAAACTACGATTTTGGATGAAACATATTTCGAAATGCTTTAACATTAGATGTGGACAAAACAATTAAATTATTGTTGCTTTACGATGAAGATTAGTTTCAGGTTATAATCAAGGAATATAGACATTGATGCACTACGGTTAGTACATTCAAGAGGCCCTTGCGACATCAAGCACGTGCTTGTTAGGATTAGTTGTTAGTAGGCGCGATACTCCTATCGTAAATGTGTAATATGTAAAGCAAAATAGACTCTCAGCAAAAGACTCAAGGTTTATTTAAGAGCTTAAGTCATGTTTGTAAATAATATTGTTTTCTATTTTTAGTATTGTCAGAACATTTAGGATTTTGATGGTAATTTTGTCAGGTTTTATGGGATTACAAAAAGGCCTACATAACAGCAAGATTAGTAGCTCCCTAAAATTGTATAAATAATACTATTTTATTTATTTATTTGGTATAAGGCCTTTGGTAACTTATAATTTAGAAACAGGTGAATAAAGAGGGACTAAAATCAAATATACTTCGATTTAATTCTTTCAAGTCTAAAATTGTATTTACAGTTTCTAAATAATTTAATTTATGTTTAATTATGTATATTTATCCACATGATTTAGGAATTTGATTGCATTATGTTAATGCATATTTTTGTCTGATTAATGGCCAACAAAAATTAAATTCAAATTACCTAGTTTTATTATTTTTTAAGTGACCACAGGCTATTATGAACATTTGGAAGCGTGTAGTTTTAATGGGGCACTAATTGCGTTTAATCAAAACAATCGTTCTTATTCACATTTGAACTTGTTTGTTGTTCTGATTATTTTGCCAAAACCATTTCCGTTCTTGATACCGAGCTGAGCGAATTTCTTTGGGTGTACAGCAGCGCCGTCATCGTGGCAACTAATGTTGCATTATTAAGTTTTGAACTTTGTTGTGAGGCGACATCGTGCATCCGCCCAACAAGGACAACAAAAACGGCAGCAGGAGCGACATCCTTTTGCCTCATTGCTCGGAAGATGCAGCTGAAGGTGTCAATGCTGTATATTCGTACGTATATACAGTGTGTACCTTGTTAGATCATTAAGAGTCCATTAGTCATTAAGTATGCCAGCGAATGTCACTGCAGCTGTTGCCTCCTGCTCGCCGCCCACTCGGCATCCTCCGGCTCCTTGGGCGACTTGGGCGCAACCCTTGGAATATATGAAATTCCATTTGATTTTAATGGGAAATTTGTTGGGTAAGCACACCGCTTAGGGGTAGTGGGGATAGGGGTCGGTCGCGTTGGCATGCTTCAAAAATCTTGGCAGTTAATAGACACCTGACTGCCGCCGCTCATGTGGAAGGCCCGATAGGAGCCCCGGCCATGCGAGTGGCACGGCTTATCTCTGCCGGAAAATGGGTTAACAGGGTGCGCTACTCGGGGCAGCCACCTTAAATTAGCTTGGGATTGAAAAACAGCCACTAAGGCCATAAAAATCCCAGTTACTCTCAGTTACTTTAACGGTTTTACGACCATCGAAATGCGTGCGGGTCCCAAAAACGGTTAATTAAACGTTGTCTCCTTAACAACGGGGTGTGTATTTCATATGGCTGTGCAGCGGAGGGAGGGCTGTAGGTTCTCTGGGGCCACTTGAGCGTGAAAACTAATTGCAGACCGGAGCCAAGACGAGAACGTATTCGGATTACCCGCTCGAAAGAAGGTTGGACGCGAAGCCAGCCAAGCGTTGGACGCGACATATTCACAACAGCACTACGGTCTAAGTAGACAATCAGAGTCAAGAACCGTACTATTCACGACCAAACAAACAGATGTAGTCGAGTGTAAATGTCTTAGCAACATTACTTGGGCGTTTCTCAACAATCAATATTATATAATGACAAGTTTGAGCCAGTATACCTACTTGCTAGTATATACCAATATGTATTTGCTTTTCGTTTTCACAGAAGCTTAAATACAATTAAAGTTTGTTTTCCAAAGAAAAATTTGCAATATGTGTTCTTTTTATGTTAGGTAGGATATTCGGCTTATAAGGGGCTGTCCAAATATCACGTTATAATATAAAGACAGCACCTAACTATGGACAATTTTCTAGCTGTATAGAATATTTGTTATATCAATTTTAAATTTTGTGGTTAAAATCTAGAATCTTTAAAAATACACTTTGTTAGTTTTGTGGTAGTCAAGAACTTTAGCAAAGTTGGCAGGACTTCGCATAAGTCTGACACAGATCCGATACAGTGATGATACGATCCTGCCAAATGGTCAAATTAAATAGGAATCCACTTAAAATGCCACCAAGGTGGAAACAGTTTGCTTGAGCACACTCCGGCATTATTGAGAAGCGGTGCGGATACTTTAGTATCAGTAGTTTCGATTTATGTAAGTGTTTGTTAAGTTATTTAAGAACATTTAATTATAAATCTATAAATTTATATAGATATATAAATTATAAATACGAATCCCGTTTAGCATACCTCACCGCTCCTTTACATCGGTCATCAGGACTGTTGACATCCATGGATTTCTCGTAGGTATGGCATAAATTAGCATATGTATAAATATTATATGGCTTAATGCTTATTCTGTGCAACAATTACTCTCAACTTGTAACTATTTATATTCGTAATCACTTAAACAAAAAAGAATCAGATAATAAATAAAAAAATAGCCCCATTTCAATTTCTGCATTTTAAATTAAAATTACCTTTTGGGTAAAGACGAATTATGCATACAATTAAAAAGGTTTATTAGGATTCGTAAAGTTCTAAACATAAGGAAGTTATTCCAATATTTATATAATTTCTGCCAATTCTTCGACCCTTTCTTTAACGACTAAATTAGAGATGAAATGATTAATAAAATAAAAGCGGTAATTCTGAGAACATAAGATTTGTTGGAAGAGATGAAAATATGTTGAAAAACATTTTATTAAATAATTTTTTAATCATTTTTCGATGATAACATAATATGATATTTACTCCTTATTCCTTACACGGGAATAACATCAAGATTTGTTTCTTTTCTGTTTTCTCGCTTGGACTGCATATTATGATAGCCTAAGAAATTATAATTGAGTCATTTAATTATTTATTTAGGATAATTTATTTAAAAAAAAAGGTCCTTAAGATTAGAAAGTTAGTGAAAGGAAATCAAAAAGTTGTAACTAGGACATTATCTGAAAAACCATTATATAGGAACAACGAACGAATATTTTAGTTAAACAAACAAAATTGGGAATAATGATTCATCAATTGATATTGACAATATCAATCCTATCTCCCGGTAGGATTGCTCCCAGTGCTCTTTTGCTTTGATTGGCAAGTTTACAAACACGGTTCACTCTTAGCTAGGTTCACTCAAGTAAGTGGCTATGCTCGGAGCACCAGAGCTGGTAGTTCAGACCTGGTCAATCTCAACCTCATGTACTGTAGGGCCTTCTAAAGGCCTTAATGTGGACAAATATTCATGCACATATTCTCAGTGCATGCCGCATGATTCCGCTACATGTTGTCGTACCACTTTGGCCCAGCAATAATTTCCAGCACGAACCAGCAACACACTCAAACAGCATCGAACAACTCCACTCGATGAGCTAGTGAAAAAACGTAAACACAACACGTTCGATGGGCATCAAGTTGGCCAAGAGGTTTGAGCCTGTTGGCATAGGTCGCTCGGCAGCGTTCGGCAAGCGAGCACGAAGTCTTCGGCCGAACTGACAGCTTGAGTTTCTGTTCTCGGACTGGAACTGAACACCCAGTTCATTTCGGAACATCGTGCGGATCGAATGTCTGGAGCTGCGGTTCACGCGATTCGTCGTCTGCAGGGGAACCAGTGACTAGTGGCCAGTGAACAGTGAGCAGTGACCAGAGTGGTGACTCGCGAACGAACAGTGACCGAGAATTGTTGCACACGGAATCGCATAAATATTGAAAAAAGGTATATACGCCCCTCTTCGTAAACAAAGTGATTTGAGTGAGAGTGTGTGAGCGGGGCTCCTGGATCGCCATCCCGATTGTTTGTTGGTTTTGTTGCTGGCAAGTGTACCGAGTGCTATACTATATCCATATATCTGCCGTATATGTAAGTGCGGAGGTGCCGGGAAATACTTTGACACACTTTTACTTCGTGCCCAACTCCCGGCCATCGGTTATGGCGTGTCCTCGAAAAAGTTACAACTACTGTTACGGTGCCAGCTACTGGGAAAGGAGCCAGCAAGGACGAGACTCGAAATCTCGACTGAAAGAATGAAACGCTGTTGTCATTGTCGTCGTCGTTCGCCTTTGGCTCATCAATAAAAATTTCCTTGACATTTTATGGGCCAAAGGATTGCGAGCGCAGTTTACTGACTCCTTTCGCCGGGATGGCCAATATATTAAATGCGACAACGGATTAAACGCTCGGTTGCCCTTTTTATGTCCGCTTATATTTATGGACAATTATTTAAAAAATTGCCCTTCTCCGCTACGAAAGTTCACACACATTTATGGTCTGTGAATGTTTTATGGGGCCCGGTCGTCCCAAGGAGTTGCTTGTGGTTCCTCCTGGGAGCCAATTTCTCCCGTATTCGGCAGTGGGGAAATTTAATTAAGCCCCCGCGCGATTGTTTATAAATTCATGTTAATGATATTTGGACAGCCAACCCCCATCCGAAAAGTATCTGCAATTACGCGGAATCGCTGGGCGCGAATTCCGCTGCCAAAGTTGTGAGAATTTTGCGCTAATTGTTTTCCGCGGAGCAGCCAGGCTCAATCGTCGCCAGCTGTGCGGCAAAGGACCTCCATTCAGCAGGCTTCATGCTCGTCTCAGGCTCAGGCTGGGGCGCGCCAAGGAGGCTGGGTCTTCCCCTCGGTTTTGATATGCAAATGGCCTTAAATTCCACACTCGAATTGAAATGGAATTGCCTCAAAGTTTTCGCTTTCCCCCCAGCACTCAGAAACAGCTGAAAAACAGTTGCCAGGCGGCGGCACGTGCGGCGCAGAGTCGTTTAATTTTAAATGCCAAACATTTTTATTAATGGTTATTGCCGTGAGTGGCAAAAGTGTCGGAGTCGGAGTGTAATAATCGAAGATTGTTTTGCCATTACCGGAAAGTGCGCTCCAGAACTTAAAGCCACTGCCAGGCCGTGGGAATTTATTCCGCGGACAGAGATTGAATCATCATCAGGCCGCGCATCAAACAGACATTCATTTAAATATTTTGACAAACTTTTGACGACATTTCGCGCAATTTCGGCGCGATGTGTGTGCGATCCATCCTTGCTCCATCCTTCCGATGTGTGCGAGTTTGGGAGTTTTGCGAGCTTGCCCCAGCATTTATATCAATTTCTTTATTCCTCACGGCTTTCGACTGCCTGCCGCCGCCTGCAGTTTGGCTCCTGCCTTTTTTCTAAGGGGACCGCCCCTGCTCTAGGAAATTTATGTACGCGTTTTATGGCTGTGTGGCTCGTAAATAAGAAAAATGTTGCAGCAGCGCCAGGATATCGGGGGCTTTTATCCCCAGCACATGTGGCGGCAAGTTAGAGAGCCTCCTTTTCATCCACAGCCCCAACGTCAGGCTGGCATCCAATCAGCATTTCCCTGGAAAATAGCAGGACGAAAATTATTTCATATTTCACATGACATTCGGCCCCGAGTAACTGCCTCAAATGGCACATTTAATATTTGATTTGTTTATTCGATTGCGTTGCTACAGTGTCCTTGACAGCAGACTCGTCCTGCATATCGCAATCGCAGTCGGAATCGGAGTCGAAGTCGCAGTCGCAGTCGAGATTCGGTGAAAAGGCTTGCCGTTGTCGGAAATCGAATTAAAAATTTTGCGCAAATCGAATTGGTTTTCGCAATCCCAAGAAAATGTCCGAGAATTACCTACATACATATCTGGAAATGAAAATGAATGAAACTGTTTAGAATTGCGAAATTGTGAAAATGTGAAAATGGAGAAGCAGTAGCTGAGTGTGTGTGGCCGAGCGAGAAGCACACGCACACACGGCCAGAGGAGCGTGCAATGGCAGCGAGAGTGGGAGGTGCGAGGGGCGGAAGTGAGAGGGCCAAATTAGTTTGTAGAGTCTAGAGTGGACCAAAAAACAAAGCCTAGTTCGTTAAACTCGCCCGTTTATGAATTTATACACACACAGGCACACAGACACATGCTGATTTTACCTTTTGTTGTAGCCGTGGCTAGCCAAGCAGAACGCCGCCGTCGCAGTCGGCGTCGACGTTGCGTTGGATTTTATTCAGTTTTCGGTTTAGGTTTCAGCTTGCAATTTATGCACAGCAAAAAAATGTAGTCTGATCGGATATATTAGGATATATATAGAAAGCCACATTTGTTCTTAGCAGCTTTTATTTTTTGAAATATTTTTGCTATGAAATATGTTCTATAGAAATGAATATTTTGTAAACACTTTAATGTCGTCATGTAAAAGTCGTATTTTATTATGCTCTTTAGAGTATTCGCACTGTTATGGAGTTATCGATAGAAGCCTTCGTGCTTGGTGATCGAGAGGATATACGAGACTGTTACTGTTAATAAATGCAGGAAGGAAAACTTCATTAAAATTAATAAGAAGATAATATTTGTAGAAAGGCTTATTCTCTTATTTTCTCTCTGTGTGAGTTGGGAAAAGCAACAGAACTTTCCACCCCGCCTGCTTATGCTGCTGCTGCTGCAATTGCCCCTGATATTGCATCAACAAATGGAGCTGTAGAACAGAAACAGCTCTTCGATCCACCCCCCTGTGGCATTTTCTTGTTTTGTGAACCAAATTTGAATATTAAAACAGAATTAGCCAAGTGCGGCAAGTGCAGTCCGTCCCACTCCGGCCCCTTTTTTCGTTCACCGGAAACGGAAATGCGCCGGGGCGAGGGTTGAGAATGAGGGAGGTCGGGCTCGCTTGCCTGGGCAGGGCAATTAATGGGAATTATTGATATGCGCAGGAGTCGAAACAGTCCTTGAGTCCTTGAGTCAGTAACTGTCCTACTCTAGTTGGCCAATTTCCCGAGAATTTCCGTCGCTCTTCCTTTCCTTTGAAAGTGTTTTCCGCGAAACCCATTGCACTGGTCGTTGTCTTCGTGGGAAAGAAGTTGCAACACGCAATTAACTGCGGCTTAGTGGGCCCCCTCAATTTGCATATTGAATATGGGCAATTGGAAATCGTTTTATATCACTCGGTTTCCTTTTTTTTCTCCCCTACACTCCGATCCTCTTGCTCTAATGAGCTGCTCCGTACCGCGAGGGTGTTGAAACCCAATAATTGGAAATCTGAGCTAGCCACCGTGAAGAGATTGCAAAAACAAACAAACAGGCGGGCCAACTGGCGAACAGGCCAATATATATATAAGCTGGAAAGCGCTAAAAAGCATAACAAGAAGCCGAGCCAGATGGAAATGGAAAACAAAAAGTGAGCAGTAACCGTTAGAATGGCACCTGCCACAGCGTCTGCGGCTAAAATTTCAAATTTCCATTTAGAAAAACACCACAACCAGATGCAAATAAAAACAAATTTGTGTGTATGTCCGCGTGGCAGCTGCATGCGCAACTTTTCCATTGTGCTCCTAGTTTATTTTGTACATATTCCTCATATTTTTGTCGAATTTTCTGCCCTCAGACGGCCCCAACTTTTCGTTTCGGATATTTGTTTTCATTTTTTCCACTAGGCGCAAATTAATTAAATGCACTCGACTGTGATTTATGCGATCCTGAGAGGGGGTTGCCGACTGCCAAAGGGAGTTTTCAGTCCTCTTTAGCCAGATAAGCCCGGGAACAGTAGCTGCTGCAATTAGGCGGCGGCATTTGGGAGTGGGCTTCCACCTGAACCTAATGTGCAAGCTATTCTGCTCACCGCAGGCGGGCAATGATCTCCCTTGATGTGTCTGGCATTTAAAAGCCTAATCCACTTAAGATTAACTTATCACTATGCTGTCCCTTTGTCGTTGTTATATGGTGCTGACTCAATACCCTCTGTTTGCAGAGTTTGGGGCATAAATATATGAGTGTGTTTGTATTTATTAATATTTGAAAGAGTTCTTCATAAATTATATAAGCCTATTTAGTTGTCTTTCACCAGCAACTACTCATCGTGGCTTTAATCGGATTGTCTATAAATAACACATATAATAATGCCTGTTGTTTGGCGTGTTTATGGTTTATGCGCGTTCATTCATTAGGTATTTATTCCCTTCTCTTATTTGAAATTAGTTAATAATTTAAAACCAATTTGTTTAGCTTTTAAACATTTAATATGCAGTTTTACCAAACAAAACCAGACTCCTTAGCTATCGGGAATCCGCAATTACCTTTTGGGATCTGATTGACGGGTATCTTTCGAGTCGAGCTTTTAGTTTCGATTGCTGACGGCCATCAAATACGAGTTGGAGTCAAATGTCCAATAATTTTCAGCTTAAAAATTCATTAGATACAAATCGGCGTACCCAAATCAAAGGCCCCAAGCCACAATGGACCCCTCAAAGGCGGCCGAAATGATTTACTTACAGCCCGATTGGGTCTCGCCCTGACCCTGGCTCGCATCTCCTGGCTAATTTCGCACTAATTGATTTCTTTTCGGGGCCGAGACGAGAAGGCGGTGGCCGAAAGAGCTTTAATTGAGCGACTCCGCCCCTCCTCAGACGTCTGTCAGATGATTTCTTTCGAGCTTGACACGCGTTGACAGTTGGGCCCGGCACACATAGTTTTTGCTGGCACCGTGTCTCTGGCAAATCGAAAACTGAGCGCAGTCAAAGTCTCATTAGCTGATGACTTTGATGGCTGCGTGCCACGCCCCATTCCCCATTGTCGCCCCCTGAGCCGCGACTCTGATTGGGTTTTAATGCGTTTTGGCAGCCGAACATTGTCCACGATTCGTTTACAGAAGTTTCATAATTTGTCGCTGCCTCTGATTGATGGCCCGCCGCGATCCGATCCCCTCGGTGTCTCGGTGTCTTATTATTTTTGTGCCAGCTCATGGCTTGTCATCTTCGGCCATTACCCAAACGATGTGGCCTAAGCTCCCACAGATTCCGATCTTCAGTCCGCCGCTTTCACATTTTCCACGCGCAATTTGCCACGCACTGCGAATGTGGAGGCACGTGTTGCAGAAACGCCTCCAGTTCGACCCTTGAACTGCCCAAGATTGCCTTCTTCCACACTGAAATTAATGATTGGAACTATTCCGTTAACAGTAGGAAAGTTACCCGTTTATTGGGAAAGAGTATTCTCAGGTTGATTTATAAAACTCTGGGGGGTTAGTAAAATAAGGAGTGATCAGTAGACGACATAGATTAAGGCTTTTTCCCCCGATACATAGTAATTTAGATCCATCCTTTATATTTGCTTATTAGAATCGTATTGAATAAGTAAAGGAAATCGATTCAGGCATAGTTTTTCCTCAGTGCAGCCAATTTAAGAGGTGTCTTAATGGTCCTTTTGGGCAGCACATATCATTCGGTTAAGGCAAGAATCGGGCAGATAAATTTTGCACTTTGTTTGCGTGCCACGCCCACATTAATTAGCGGGGCTGTGGGGGGCGCTGAGAGGTGATTCTGCCAAGTGTGGACGTCTGAGGATGCCATGGCCCTTGTTGGGGTCCGCCAATGGATTCGGAATGCAATTTGCCGACGACGACGTGACTCCGAGGCCATCGGAGTGGGCTAAAGTGGCGGGTCACGCTGCTGGAGTCGACGAGATGGAGCTTGCCGCTCTGCTGCATGCACCTGTACAGAGGTACAGAGGTACACAGGTACACATGTGGGCAATTTAATGCCCCACGCCCCCGCCTAGTTGCCACTAAACTTCGAGGCAAATACAAAAGAGCTTCAGACGGGGCAGACAGACGGACAAACTGCTTTCAGTCGGCTCCATTTCAGGGCCCTCTTTCTTGCCCGTAAATTATCTGAAAATTCAGCCAGGAAAGAGCAGAGAAGCGAGTCGAAATCGGCGTTTCAACGCTCCAGTTCCAGTTCCAGTTCACAGACATTGACACACTTCTGGCCCAGTGGATCACTGTACTCCGTTCTCTCGGCACTCTGTACAGTGATCACAGATCACGTCTCAGATGTGTAGGAGCGAGCAGTGGAGCCTCCGTAGCAGCAACGTTCACATTTCTGGCTGCAATCTAATTAGCAGCGAGCAGCGTGCAACGTGCAGCGTGCAACGTGCAACGTGCAACTTGTAATGATCCGACAACTTCGTGCGGCTGCTGAATGCCAAAATGCCTCATCACAACTGGTTTCCGTCCCAAAACCCAGAGAAGACCTCGTTGCCTTCGCTTCGTTTCGGGGCCTCATAAATCTCCAATTGTCATTATTGTTTGTCCGTTTATTTAACTTTATTATTATTACGATGCCCTTAAGATGCTGCTTAAGAGATTCCTGGGAATGCAGCAGAAAATTACCTGAAGAATGGATCCTCAGTGCGAGAAGATTCCCCGAGATGACTGCTAATGAGTTCGGACAGCTGAAGAAAGCGGCATCGTCATCTTTGGACCCAAACCCCCTTCCCCCCAAAAAAGAAGTCACAAATCTGTGGCAATTATGTTAATTTGATTTGATGCCGTTTACATTGCTTTCTGGGGCATTTCATGGTCAAATAAAATTTGTTGCCGCAATTGCATTAGCACAAGAGCCGAATAAAAAAGCGGGCCAGCAATATACACGAGAAATGTGTTAAGGTCAGGAGCAGCAGCAGCAGCAGGAGCAGGAGCGGGAGCATCAGGAATGAGCGGAATAAAAAGATTGTTATGACAAAGAAAATGAAAATAAATGAGGCCGCAAATGCCGCGCGGGCGAGGCAAGTGCGGAGGCGGAGAGTGCCCACAGATAAGCGAATCGTATACAAATGGTCAACTTAACTAAAACAATAACTACCCGCCCCCTTGGCCGGAGCGGAGGAGCAGAAGAATAACACTAAAATGAGCAAAAGAAAACCCCCATAAAAGAAAAGCGAAAACAAAAGCCGACAAAAGCGGGCGCCAGTTGTAGCGAAAACAATGGGCAAGGGGGAGTTGGAAGACGGCATGGGGGGAAGAGTCCCAAGGAAAGCCAGCCAACTGCAAATGTAAAATTAACAAGAAATCAATGCGAAAGCCAAAACAAACAAAATCTGGGGAAAGTCATGGGACCAAGAAACCGAACACCGAAAATAGAGACACCCTTATATACATTTAGTATATATAGTAATTGGGAATCCTTCAGAGGCTCTGGATTTCATTAAAATGTGTTTTGTCTATTAATTTGGTATGTTTGTCCATCAACTAAATTCCAATCGAAGTCCGTAAATAGAAACTTCACAGTTGTGACGTCAGAATTACCTGTAGTAAGTAAATTGAAGTCCTTAAAGAACTTTGAGGAATCTAGAATTCTTTCAGAAATCTTTATGAATCCTTCTATCAATTACTTTCTAAAATGATATATATTAATGATAGATCCTATTAAAAATTTGGTTAATTGATCAATTTATATAACCAGCTGTAAAACCTTCAGAGGCTTTTGAGAAAAATGGTTCTTCTTCTTAGAAAAACTGTTACGGCTATCAATTTGACTTGTGATTGATTTAGTTTAATGTAACATCTCAGGAAAAAGATAATTATGAGCAACATTAAGCTAACATTAATTAATATCTCAAGTCAAACAACAGTTTTGATGTAGATTTTGTAGTTCTCGTTTTATTTTCCGCTCAGATCAATGCCATTTGTAGCTTAGACTGGATATTTTAGCATATTTTACAGAATTGGTCGCAAAGCCGTTTGACAAATTAAGGCACCCCCATGGCGAGTGTATGGAAACCAAAGCCAATGCGAAACTCAGTTGAAATGAAAGCCGAAAGAAGTCATAAATAAAAATTGAATGAAACGAATTTCGGTTGGTAGACGCTTTTGTTATTTCGCGGTTATCAATTCCGACGCACAGCTGGCCGCGAGCAGGCATCGCCGCTATATAGATGGCATTAGCCAATGAGGCCCCCGTGCCCCTTCGAGCCACCGCCGGAGGCCACCCCCTGCTCCGTACTCCAGCCGGCTTCCCTGGCTAGTTTCCACATTCGAAGCGCTCCCACGCTCCACTGAACAGCTGTGCGGGAGACGGGGCCACGAGACGAGGGCCACGACGAAGATGTTGCTTGGCTGGCACATCAATTTGCGATTATGAAAGGCTGCCTGGCCAGCAGCCGCAGCAGCAGAAGCAGCTTCAGATGCTTCGGCAGCAGAAGAATGGCCAACTCTTTATTCAATCCGAGGAAATCTGAGCATTTAATGCGCGGCCAGCACACCAGAGTTGGCATCGTTAGCGTCGTTCATCGTGGGGTCGAGGGTGCCACACGGCGAGAAAAATGTATAGTCTCTGCTGCCCCAGAAATCTTAAATAATTTTGGTTAGAAAAAAATCTGTTACTATTCTGGAAGGCTTAGGTAATCTTTATAATCCAATAATTCTTTATTTAGATGGCATTAAAAATATATTAAATTGAAATTTAAAATAAAATATATGATATAGAATGTTTAAAATAATATATATATTATTTGTTGTATATAATAGACAGTACTGATACACGTAGCATTGTTTTTTCGATTTATTTGGTAATATATTACTACACAGAAATACTTTTTAGGCAATAAATCAGCTCTATTGTTTCATATTATAGTTTCTTCCATTTACCTAATAACCTTCCGATCTATAAAATGTGAATTTTTATATTATTTTTCATTTTTTATATAAGTAATATACTTTGCTAATTTAAATTTGTTATAATAAATCCGAAGAAGGTGAGGGAAATTCAGAAAACAAAACCACTTTCAGGGAATGTCTGCATTAGCATTTTTTCAATTTCCGCAAACCTTATGGGATATATATGAAAATTACCCATGGAATTCCGATCTTCAATTATTAAATTAAAAATGATCCGTTTTTTTCTACTGTGCGGATCATTTTCTGCAGCTGCATTTGGCTATTCGGAATCATCTCCCAGCGGCCGGGCATCGTTTGGCATTTCTTTGGCCGGGGCAGGCGGCCTTCGCATTTAACAATCCATTCATGTGCCTGCTGTAGCTGTTGCCGTTGTTGCTGCTGCTGCTGCTGCTGCGACTGCGCATTTATGAGTCTCTCTGTTTGGTTAGATGTCGTTCGAGAGTCGGCTCTTCTGCCCGATCTCTGGCAAACTGGTTATAGGCACGAGGTAGATCAGGCTAGCGGTTATCACGCTGACCTTTTCGCACCACAGGGTAAATGCCATTCGATTCCCCCCGCAATGGTTGTATAATGTTTCAACGGCGAGCAGGTTTGCCGAAGGAAGTTTGGCCAAAAAATGTGCTTACATGTCTGTAATGAGCTTTAAAAGGCCCACTCGATGCATGCAGCTTTGTAATTAGCCAAGAGGGGCAGGCATTTTTTCGAAGCCGTAAATATTTTTATAGTACGAATTTTTTATTACCGCATTAGTTATAAATTAACAAGGAAAAATACGAATCATTTGCAAGTGTAGCCTATAGACATTTCTAATTAAAATTTAAGCATAATAAAGGCAGGTATAGTAGGATTATAACATCAGGCAGTAGTGGGTAGGCCAGTAGCTTAACTTTAAAGAAACTTTTTAATAGTGTTCGTAAGAGAATTCAATACCTAATTCTTATTATTTTACTTTACTGATCTGGTATTATAGTTTGTTTTAAAGAAGTGCAAGTGTATTTAAAATCTGTTAGGCTTCGGCCTGAAAATTACCCCTCTTATTTATTGTTTTTTCAATCGTTCTTTGTTTGTTTTTTGCCGGCTTGTACAACTTGTACAACGCGGCACAAAGCGATGCCTCTGTGAGTGGTTGTTGGTTGCATTTGGCATTTGTAGATGTAGATGTTGATGTAGTTGTAGTTGTCGTTCCGCTGCAGTGAAGCGCATCACCGCTGACGGCTTCTTCTTCGTATTCTGACGTTGCTGCCGCCGCTGCTGCTGCAGCCGCGTGCTGATTCTTATTTATGCCGCAGCACGCTCCCGCCCTCGCCTCTCGTCCCGCTCCAGGGTCCCCGCCCGGGCTACCTCTCCCTCCCCAGATTAGTTGCAATCGGATCCGTCTTCCGTTGAGTTATGATTAAATGGCATTTCGTGCGAGTCCGCCCGGGCTGAGAGTCCCCCGCTTTATGGCCAATCCGTGCTCGACTACGAAATGAAAGAAGTCCAAGTCTTGGAATGTTCGTTGCTGTTAATTTAACGCTAAATGAAGTGCGAAATTACAAAATAAAGCCCCGCTCGATGTGAGGTTCGTTTGTTTTGGTTGTGAAAAATGAAATCGGTTCTTGTTTCTCCCCAGAACCGCACAGCTTGACTCATTTCCCAGCCAAGGCCCCGCCAACGCCGCCGCCCCCTATAGCATCGTCATCTCTCCGCTCAATAAACATAACAAAGACTGAGCGATGAGTTTGCTTTCGGTGCGGATCCAGCGTTATTTGAGTGCTCCGGTGCCGGGCGAAATTGGTTTTTTGTGAATGCCCCTTAATTGTTCGACCGGTGGGAATGTCATGACTGGTATTGGTCCGTTGGCCGATCGGGGAGATGGGATCCGAGGCAGCGGACCTCTACGCCTCCCTGATTACACACGTGCGGCGGAAGTGACAGCACAACGAGGGAGGGGAAATGCGAGCCTGATAAGCCGGGCCATTGACACAGGATCGCTCTACAGGTGCACTGGGGGAAAAGCATGTACTCAGGTGCAATGTGTGTGACTAATGAATCACAGATTCATAATTGAGTAATGCTCGTGAGCGGTGAATTACAATACAAAGTATTCGTATCTTGAACTATCGAATTATAAGCTAAAATATAATTATTAGATGGTTTTTATCAAGATCTTAAGTCACACTTCAATCATAAAAAACGACACTAAGTCCAAAATACACAAGAGAAGGAGAAATAAATACTTCCCCTTCAACATTAGCACAGCTAAAAATATTTGCAATGAAGTGCGCCCGGAATTCCCAAGTGTGGATTCCGGGACATGCTCGTTTGCATAAACAATCATGATATGTGTGTGATCTTGGCATAGTCAAGTTTCAATTTATGTATATGTAGTTCACTAGACCGCGAGTTAGCTATAATCTATCACTATCTTAAATCACTTAATAGTGAATAGTGTCTTAAAGACGAGTTGTACTTAAAATGTTCTATATACAATTTATTTTTCCTATCGGCTTAGACGCTATTCAGTTACCATTTTCTCTGCGTGCAGGTAAACAGAGTGCAGGGTGCAAACACCCGAAATAGCCAGAGACAGAAACCTCAGAATCAGAAAGGGCCTAATGCGCATTTAATGCACTCCCAGTGATAACAAGAGAAACACAGGTAGACAGCGACTGAGTCATGTGGTAATGACCAGCAATTGCCCAACAAAACGCTGCCATTCATGGCGATTGTTGTCCAAACAATTTGCTGCGTCTATAAATAATTAATGTCCTCGGGCCAGACAGAGGCGGAGGAGGAGGCTGAGCCTGAGCGGCTGCCAATTATCAATTCAGCGAATTCAGGCTGCGACGCTCCTTCGCATTCCTCTGCGAGCATCAAGCACTTCACTGGGAAAAATATGACAGCTTCATTTTCTCTACTCAAAGCGATGATGGGGAAAAATGCATATTCCAAATAATCGTATGCAGTTAATTATAATTCACATAAATATGTGTGGCTTTAAGGAATTATCATGTCGGCATTATAAATATTAAAGTTGATTTTATAGAAATTTATAATACTTACCTTATTTAAATAGAGTCCTATTTAAAATGTAATTGCAGTATGGTTTTAATATTGAAATATAACAGGGCATGTACGATTTTAGCTTGTTTAAATAATATATGGAAATAATCCTATTTAACTAATCTAGCTTATGTCAATTTTTAAGAACTTTTCTTGTAAATAAATCCTTATCAAGTGAATGACTGAGCCATATTTCCAGACATTCTTGTAAACTTCAATTAGAAAAGAAGTTAAAGGTAATGTAGTGAGGATTAGTCCTGTGAGTAGTCCGATTTTCGAATTATTATTGTGCTCAGGTGATTTCTCTCTCTGTTCACGTTACGAAGTCGGCTTGCGTTGAAATGTTAACCCGGACGGGGGGGCATGAATATCGATGATGGCTCCCCGCTCCCACTTCCACTTCCACTTGGCATCGCGGTCCTCGCATGATGAATCAACGATTGGCAGCGCCTCGTACCCTCTAACCCCGCCGCCGCCAGCGGCTTGATTGCTTCTTGGTCGCTTTGTGTGTGCCGGAATAATAAGCAGAAAATAATGCACTCCCTCCGGGGACTGCGCCCACTCCAAGGGCAATCAGTGTGATTTACTCGCATCCCAGCTCATCTGTGCGACCTGTGGCAGCTGCAGTTGCGACGGCCGGAGTTTCAAACATTTTTGCATAATTTATGCAATTTTAATTTCCAAAAGCTCGACCAGAGTCATCATTATCGCAGCGATGGCCAGAGATAGGTCCGTGTTCGGGGGCTCGGCGTTCTGGCGGTCTGGCGGTAAAATTTGCACTTTTGCCTTTTATATTACTTTCCCAAAAATTATATCTGAGGTCGCACCAAACTTTGCCCTTCGTTCTGTGACCCTCTCTGCCGCTTCTGTTGCCAGTTTGCATTCAATTTTGCGCCACAGCCCGTCGGTTGTCATCGTCATGGCTGGCTAACAGTTTTCGCCATTGTTTCCCCACTGGCAGCCGCTCCACCAGCCGCCCGCCGCCCATCGCAAACGTCTATAACTCGGGGTTTTGGTACACCTTTCTCTGTTTGCGGGTTTATGGTCTATGGCCACGTAATTTACCGGCTTCTTTTTCACCACCACCACTATTCGTATTCGTATTCAGATTTGGATTTAGATCTTCTGTAGAATGCTTTTCGAAAAGTTCATTAGAAAGTGTTTTGTCTGATGCGGGGCCATGCACAGCCGAGCCATTGAGGTGGGTCTCTATACTGAGGAAAGTAACTCCGAAGTACGGCTTAATTAAATGTGGTCTCGCTATCGAGCATGACAAATGGGATTATCAGGGCTTAATCAACGCTTACTTGATGCAATCTTTACTTAACCATCAAACTCTTGTTGTAATTGGTTTCATTCGGTTATAAGTATAGAGATGTGCTCTCTCTATTTAACTTTTTTAGCCAGCATCTTCTGGCTCTCTGGTTCTTGCCGCAGGTCAAGTTTCCTTCTCTTTTTTTGGAAGCAATGTTGGCAAGTCAATTTGGCCACGAATCCACATCGATCTGCCTGCGGCTCCCCGGCCAGTTGATCCCTGTTGAGTCCTGTTCGAGGGCAGCCAGGTGCTAATTACACAGCACACCCCCCGAGAGGGTTTCCATCTTGATACAAGCGATGGCCCAAAGTGTTTTTGTATTAAAGTGTTTGCGTTGCTCACATTTGGCCGCTGTCGTTCCAGTTGTCAATGGTCGCTTAATTAGCTTTTGAACGCCGCGAGGACGGAGTGCCGGGGGAAAGTGTAATTAATATTCAATATGTGAGCGCCACCCCATCGGCTAATTAATAGTGTTTGGCTTGACTGCTCGCCCGCTTTCGAATGGATATACAAACATATGGAAGTGTGAGTTTGTGTCTGGTGGCACGCGAGGAGAACCGCAGCGGCCACAACAATGCCACACACACACACATGTATTCACGAATCCGAACCGAACCTAACATCATTATCAAAATCACGCAAATATTTACCCAAATAATTTGTCAACTTGACACGAGAACTTAAACTTTAAGCGGCGCAGGCGATGCGAACAATGGCCAAGAGAGAGAAGGCAGGGAGCCGCGAGGCAGGAGCCAGAGCCAGGAGCCGGGGGCCTTTTTGTTCGCCTCTGTTTCCGCTGCTGCTCCAGGATATATCCTGGTACGAATATACGAATTCCCTTGCACAATATCCCTCTTGGCCGGGCATAAAAATCCAGTGAGGCGCGCATAATCCTTTATGAAATTTGTTTTCACCTTTTTGGCTGCCGGCGGCCGCTTTTGGAGCACCTTTGGAGCGCCTTTGGCTGTTGGCCATAAAATTAAAATTTCTTTACAAGCATTAAACGCTAAATGAACCTGAAAATTACGCAAATCGTCAGTCCACACACAGAGCGGCAAAAGAACAACAAAGCGGCGATAAAAGAGCGCCAGCACCTTGACAGCAGGTGGAAATGGAAAAACGAGAAGTGGGAGGTGGGAGGTGGGCTGCAGGCGGATGAGTTGACATTGACATTGCGGGGTCGAAGGGATGACAGAAAGCTTGGCGCGGATTGAGCGAATGAATCTGGCAACAGAATTTTACGCCTCACTGTGTCCTGGCACACCCTCGCACACGCACACACACACACACACACACACACATCCTGTTGCCAAGTATTCGTGCGCACGTCAAATTATGACAGCCGCTAGATTAAGCGCTACCTGCCACCAAACACACGGCCCCACATTTGGGGCAAGGGGCCGCCTTTTTAGGCCCGCTCACAAAATTCGTTTCCACTAAATGCAAATACCTTCGCCTAAGGATAAGGGCAAAGGGTTTGCCTCGCCAGGTTGAACTTACACGGATGACTTGTTCTTGCCGCAGCGGAGCCGAGGAGCCGAAAATATTACCGGCCGGGAATATGCCCTCGAAAAAGGGTTTAACACTTCGGGGATGTTGAGTAAAACCCTAACGATTTTATAACTTTAAAAATATCTTTATGGGCGCTTTGAGATATGCTAACTACCAAGGCTTTAAGTTTGGATAGATAGGAACATGATTGGCTTTAAAATCGAAAGCGTACTCGCTTTTAATCCTTATAAAACAATATCAGAATATGGCCCAGTTTTATGAAATTGTAATTATTTAAGATACTATTTTTGTAGGACGAAATTTAATTCAATTTGAATATATTTCATGCTTAATTTTAAGATCTAAGGCATCACTTTCTGATTACCCTTAATCTTAATAAGAAATCAGAGAGGCCATATTTGTTGTCGAAGTTTCTAGTTTGTATAGCAGCACTTTTTGTGTTCTTCGTCCCTGAAGGATATCCGACGGTTTGCCAACCCAACCCTGATTTCGGTTTTCTTCGGTTCGCTCAACTGGGGAGCGATGGCTCATAATTTGCTTATGCGTTCGTACATGTGTCTGTCTCCGTGTGTTTGCGTCCTATGAATATAGATTTTTGTTTCCACCCACTGCGTTGGCACAAATATGCGTTCTGAGCCATCGGAAAACATGTTGTCCCTAAAAGCAAAGCAAGCAGCGAAGGCAAAACAGTGCTGACCAAAAATCGACTTTCCAAGCAGAGGAAGAAAGAAGCTGAAAAGCAATTATACCTTCTTTTTCGGATATTTTTGTTTAAAAGCCTGTTATTTTCCAAACAATATGTTCCTTATATTTAAATTCAATTTTACTAAACTTAATTTATTTTCTTCTTTAATGTAATTATATTAAAATGAATATCCTTTCAATAGTTTAATTAAATTAAAGTTTATCTTTAAATTCCTTTGTGTTATTTGTTGAAAAGAACTTTAAGTAATTCCCAGCCACAGAAGATACATATGTACGTACGTGAAGATATTTTCGGTTAACTGAATTCTGAAATGATAAATCGATCCCAAAAAGGGATAAGTTGTCAGCACTGGCCACAAGCGTGGCAAGGAGGAGCCGAGAAGTCGAGAGAGAAGAAAAACGCTGGCACAGAGGGACACATTTTTCGGCGGCAAGGGGCCTTGTTCTTTGGGGTGTGGCAACATAAAGGTGTTGACACATTTTGTGTTGATTCTTATTGGGCTCTAAGCCGATTTTTATTCCAGACGGAGCCACGCACATACACACACACGCAGCCGGGTCTAATGGGATTGTCCTTGGTGGGTTGGGATCCTTTTCGGGCCTGCAATCAATTCTCATTTGGCTGCCCCTTTTGTGTTGCCTCTCTTATTGCTCCCCGCTAACCCGAATGCATTTTCTTTTCTGCTTTCAGGTAAGCCGAAACATCTCAGGGAGAGAGAGATGATAGGATCGGATGGATCTGGGCCGTAGAATACTGGTACTTTCCGGTAAGTTGCCTCCCGAGCTCCAGTTGACAATATACCTGGCCAGGTGTGCAGCCAGTCGTTGCACCTGAGAGAAGGAGGATGGCGGGGGGCAATCGTAGGAATATAAAAATGTGAAAACCGTTTTCGCCATGCCAGATGGGGGACACATTTCGCTGGAAATTTTTGCGGCACTCGCTCACTACTTAACGACGCTCGCTCTGATAAGTCTTAAATGGGGGAAAAGCTGCGAAGTACACAGGCACACGGCATAGTATAAATAAAACAAAATGAAAATCTAATTTAAAGCGAGCCCAGGCAGCCGGGCGTCAATAATTGCCCCGAACTGAAATTATGCTGAAAGATTAAAGTCATTTATTATAATTTATTTATTTTTGTATTCTCCACTGTTGTTGTGCCGTTGCCATGCGCTCGTGTGGATCCCAGACAGGATGCTGGCTGGAGGTGGCAACATTGCGGGGGGCCGGTGGGCGGACGGGCGGTAGTCCTTGGCAATTACTTTGAAGTGGCGCACTAGCCCAACTATGTACTCGCAGGGCCGTGGCGCCCCATTAAATTTGCCACACTTCATTGGCTCGCACAGAAATAATAATTTATTATTTAATTTCGCTCGGACAGCGGCGGCGGCGGTGGCGGCGGCGGCTGCTGCGTCCGGGGCGTGGCACGGGGGAACTTGGTTTAAAGTAATTAATTTCGGGAAGTGTCAAAGTTGCTGCATGGCCACGCCAAACTTTTCGTCTGGCCAAACAGGAGGATTGCGAAATAGGAGCTCTAGTGGATCCGGATGTGGCCTGGGGGTCAGCCAGCCTTCGGAAACCAATCGGGGCACTGGAAAAAGAGCCAAGTTTTCAATAGAAAAATAATTATATTTCCCTGCATAAGCAGCTTTCACTTTTATTGGAATTGTAGAGAAATTAAATCTTACCAGCTACACTTGATACTCGCAACTGTTTAGAAACAGTTGTTTTACTGATTCACAAATTAATGATTAAGACTAAATATATTTCCGTTTAAGACTGCACTGAGAGAATGTAGAAAATATTAAAATAGAAATACTAAAGTATGGAAATACTTCAGAGACCTTTCGAGGCTGAAAGCATTCTTCAACGAATTTAAAAGCATGAATTTGTATGGAATTTTTCCTGCTTGTTTTCCGGATATCTGGCCTTGCCCTCCGGTTCGGGCCAGCTCATCTGCAGCTCCTTGGCCCGCCTGCTATCCTGACCTCGCCTCGGGCAGCGGCAGTGGCAGCAGCAGCAAGTTAATTTCCACTCACGATTGGCCCCGTGGACAGTGTCCATAAAGAGAGGGGGAAATAAATAAATTAAAAAATTTAAATTAATTTTTAATATGCCTGGATCCCGGGCAGGTCCGTAATTCATCATCTTCAAAGCTGCAATTAGCCTTTAATTTACGATGTGCCGCGTCCCCGAATATGTTTCAAATGTATTTAGGCTGCCGGGTAGCTGGGAATGCCGTGTCCCATAAATTAAGGGGTTCCTTTTTGCGCTCTTTTATCTTAATGCCTCGCCTTGGCGCACAATCATTTGAATGTGTAAATTCTCGTAAGGTATTTTGTGTAGCATTTTATTGCATACTTAGGACTGGGGCCAAATCCTCCTCGGCGGTCGCCCGGCCATTATTCAAGGTAATTTAATTTGAGCCGAACGGAGGGCTTGGGGCGAAGGAAATCGAAGTCGAAGGCTGACAGGCGAAGCCTGACAGTCGAAGGAGGAGGCGGAAACCGCAGAAGGAATGGCCATAACCGAGCCAAATCCAAACAAATAAACGCTTGACCCACTCCGGCCAACAATGAGCAATGTGCCAAATGAACGGCCAAAGTTCAGCCTCAGCCGGAGCTGGAGCCGGAGCCAGCAGCTCAAGTGCCAACTGAGCTGAGCTGAGCGAAAACATTTTAAATGCAAATGAAGTGGCGCACTTAGGAAGCCGTCAGCTGGAGAAAAAAGAGTGGAGCGACTGGCTGATAAATTAGGGAGCCCGGCACCCCGGCTCGATTTTAATAAACTTCAAGCTGGAAAAGCAGCCGGCAGCCAGCTCAAAGTATGTCAAAAACTGCCTAAAAGCAAAAACAGCCCCAACTCCTCTTCTCGCGCCACTCAATCAGCCCTCGAGCGTCGCCCCTCGAAATGGCAAAGTTTGGCGGCGGGATTCAAAATGTATTTTTATCATAAAAAATGTTTAAAAACAATTCCGTGTCTCCCCCGCGAAGCCGGAGAGCAAAGTGTCCGAGCAAAGCGCTTATGGCTTTTGACTGGACCCCAAAACAATCCGGCAAATTGAAATACTCGTAAATAATAATCAGTGGCCACCGGACAGATATATTCTAGCCGCTCCCGAGCCCGAGCCCCGACCGGGTCAAGTTGTCGAAAGTTTGTGGCATACATTGAGCAGAGCTTAGACGGCGATAGACTCCGCCAGCTTGGGGCTGGGACTGGGGCTGGGGCTTGCTCATTTCGTTGAATTCGCGTGATTTATTTGTTGCATAACTCGGCCGGGCCAGGAAGTGGCACAGTGGGCCGAGAAACTTGCAAAATAAATTGAAAGCAACGAAAGTTTGTCAGTCGCAGCACCGACTGGAGCGGAAAAGTTTTGCCCTGTCCGTAATGTACTGGAGAGGCGCTTGTAAAAAATTACTTGCATACTTTTTGGCGCGCTTATAATTGTTTTCTATTCCCGTGTCCCCAAGTTGCTTCAGTCCTCAGGCCCCCTCTATGCGTTCTACAGTCTCCAGTCTTTCGCTATCCGTTCTCCGGCAGCAGTTTCCATATAACTCATTAGGCAAAAGTTTAATGCGAATGCCACCAACCGCTCCCAGCTGCGGGAGTTTATGTTCAGATTTACTTTAACTACTCCTGCGCCTGCAACTATGCAATAAATTCTGCGAAATTCGTGTCCTGCCCGCCGCTCTCCTCTCTCCGCTCTGCCAGCCGCATAGCCATGACCCACATAAGGACGCTGCAGGAGCCAGAGGAGGCGAAGAGGCGCTGCAAAGTTATATAATAAGCAGCATTAGCTACACATGTTCGTGGTAAATCGCCTCGGGGGGAAGCGCTGGATGGGCACGTCGTCCAGCTGCTGGACATTATTCAGTGGACTCCGCCGCCGCTGCTTAAGTGCAAGTGCCGCAAAGTCAGGGACTCCCATCCAGGGTGGTATATCCCCGCCTCCCCCTGACCACCCAGCTGGACTGTCGAAACTTTTCCAATCTAAGCTAAATAAAAGGAAAAGTCTCTCGTGTCTATCATGTCAGTAGGTATTTTATTATTTTTAACCTCGACGCTGCTCAGCCCCCGCCAGTCCGCCTGTCCGCCTGTCCGCCGCCCACACAGCTGTCGCTCTGCTAACCCCTCACCTCCTTCTGCTACGCAGCAAATGGGCTGGTGGGAGTGCTCGTGTTGTCTTCTGCAACTAATTTGTCAATGTCAAGTGTTATTTCTTATATTTCGCTCGGTTTTTTCCAGCCCGAATTTCTGTGCTGTTGCCGGTTGAAGCTTGCAAAACTTTTGCGCACGCACACCCGCAACGAGATACATCACTCCAGGTCTCGGCCCCCACCCTGCCCCATGCTGCTCCACCCGCGGCAGCCGTCAGTGTTGCACGTAATCTAGTATATCAATGCGGTGTGTGCTTTTAGGCGCTCGTGCACGGAGATCCCTCGAAGGCGCTAGACAAATAAGGATTCAGTTGAAGAAGCCAGTGCCTCCAGTTCATATGTCAGTCTGGGCTTCCGGAAACGATCTCTGAGCCATTTTTAAAATACATTTTTGGACTCCTTAAAGACAGTACAAGGTTTGGTTCTAAAGCTGCTCTATCTATCCATCTTTATTATTTTATACCCTTCCGATACAAGGATATAACAGCTTAGATCCAAACGAGAATGTATGTAACAGGCAGAAGGATGCATCTCTAAACCGATAAAGTATATTTATATATATTAATGATCAGCATCATTAGGCAAGCATAAGTCATGTTCCTATGAAACAACACATTCCGCAGACTAGAAGAGGTAAAGCTCTCTAATTTAATGTATATCTGTTCCATGCAGATCAGGTGTTAAAATTTGAGTACTCCCACTTCGGCCCTTAAAAAATGAAATATAGAACGGTATAAGGTATATAGATATGAAATTTGTGAGGACATTCTGTGAAAATTAAAGTAAAATCATATGATAAAGATGGGAGTTATTAAACAATACATTTTCTGAGTACTTTAAACGCATGCAACCTCTACAATTGTGTTGGCAGCACCAATAGGTGTTGCTCAACATGTTCCCAGCATCCTTGTCTTTATTTGAATGTTGCTCAACATTTTCCTAGAAACATGTCTCTTAATTTTTCAATATTTTAAATCAATCTTGCAATTCTTGCATTCTTTAAGGAGAGTTTAAGATTTGGTACCATAACTACTTCATCTTAGGGAGGATGACTTTGAAGTGTCTTTCTTGGTTGCTTCATTATTTTGTGCATGGCTCTGCTTTTTTGTTTGCCACCAACTGAAGTTTCAATTAGGCGAGGGCCGCTTTGCAGTCGCTTTGAAGTGATGAGGCAGAAGGCGCTGCAAAACTTTTTTGGCAGCTTATAAAAATCGCTGAACCAAAAGGACTTGCCGCGGGGCGGGGCCAAGGTGCCGGGCGTGAGGGAAGAATAGTTTTTGGGGGCCTGCCAACTTCGTTTAACAATCAGCGTCAAACAGCAGCCAGGTGACAGTTTTAAGCAGCCCTCCCCCCCAGTTCACCATTCGAGGGGGCTTGCATACCCTGGCAGCCGCGGTGCCCGCCTAATTGCTGTCTTGCTACGAAATCCGCTAAGTAGATTTTCTTGTACGCCATTTTAGCGAGAGTGGCAGGCCCAGATCGGAGCAGTGGAGCGGTACAGTTGACACTTCGTGTCAGAGTTCATTGCTGCAGCAGTCGGTCAGGGGTCGTCAGTTGTCCTTGCTGCCAGTGTAGTTGTCGTATCTGCGCTCCTGCCCCCGTTGTTGTGGCGTGCCCACGGCGTTGTTTTTCTTTCTTTTTTTTTTTGTTGTGTCCCGCTCTTGGCCCGTTTGATGCTAATTAATTGGATGGGGTTTACAGTGGGCTCCCCAGCCCTTGTTCGCTTGCCAAATTAATGGGCAACTTCTCGAGAGCTTGAGAGCAGCTCAAGCAAAATACTTTTTAGCGGATTTCAATGGAAAATGCCATAATTGTATGGCACTCGAGTGACGTTCGCATAACAATTGAATAGGACACGAGACGGGATTTGGGGGGCGGCTAAAGGATGTCAAGGAGCGAGGGGGCGTGGCATGATGCGGCATGTGAGCGAAGGCACATGTAAGCGCCCCAGCGTAATCACATGGCCCAGTGAATTTATTGAATGCCTGCCAAGGACACAATATAACACAAGTACGAATATGTAGAATATTTTGTCATGCCAGGGCAACGCAAATCCCAAGGCGGCGGACGACGGGCGGGGTGTGTTTCAATGTCTATTAGGCGCAACAATTGCTTTTTACGCTCATCAACGGCGGCACCCGAAATAATGCCTCTCAGCCTCATCATGTTTCTGAATCGGATTGCCACGGGAGCCACGGCAGGAGGTGGCCACGGGGCCATGATGATGGCAATGGCAATGCCAATGGTGATGGCGATGGCGATGACGATGATGCCGATGCCGATGCGGATGCGGATGCTGAGCAGCTGCTGGCTGTTTTACAACAATGCGGAGCATGCCTAAGTAGGGGCACATATGCTTCCAGAGAGGCAGTAAAAAATGCTGCGACAAAAATTGCCTTGCAAAGTTTATAAAAATTAAGCGCCAAATATATATTTACCAAATTACCTTCACAGGCACAGCACGTAGCTTTAGCCAGCAGTGAAAGAAAAAACAACTGGTTTTTATAATTCCCGGAAAAGTGTAGTCGTTTTTTGGCTTAACATGTATTCAAATTCAAGTGTATGAGCCTTAGAAAACTCGAGGGCTTATATATATACAGCTATTTCGATTATAGGTCTGAATGATTATCAATATACTTGTTGCCTTATATAAATGTTTAAATAGATTTGACTAATGGATGATTGTTTGAAATAGCTATTTAAATTCAGATTTTTTCACTTCGAGAAAATAATTCAATATTTTTACTGGCTTTATAATGAAAGAATAATGGCAGACTAGACCTTGGTTTTCTCAGTTACCTATATTTTTATTAAATTTGGGGTATCACAAAATATATATAACAATATTCAAAGTTCAATAATACCTTGCTGACACATTTGCTGTTGGAAGTCTCTTGATATTTTAAGAAGCATCATAAAATATTTAAAATTATGATGGTTTTTTATTTCATTTTTAAAGATTTTTAAATTCAAATTAATTTATATACATATATACTTACTTATATACTTATTGGCGGAAGAGTGATTTACGTATATTAAGACTAATAGATCAATAAATCTTTCTTTAGATTGAACTTATCTTTTGTCCTGCTCCGCTTTGCAATGGAACTCCAATGAGCCGCATACGTTAGACTATTTCGATTGTATACTTTTTATGCTCTGTGCATCATCCCAAGGCTGGATACCTGCCGCTATCCCAGCCACACCTCCTCGAGAAAGATTCGCCTCCTACCATGACCCGACCTGACCCGACTACTGCCATCACTTGCGCTAAATTAGATTTCGCCCGTTCCAGACTCGTTCGGCGTTGTCGCTTCATTTTGTCAATTGTTTGGACTTGTTAGTCTCCGGCGGACGGACGAGGAAGTGGCCAGGAGCCAGGAGCCAGGGACCAGGGACCAGGGACCAGGGAATGGGGACTAGGGGCAGCAGACCGGGACACAATGACTGTCGCTCTGCAAAGGCTCATTGTGAGAGCGTGCGTCCAGGGTCGTCATTGTGTTCGGGGACAGCGCCCTCCTCAATGCCATGAGCTAAGTAGATTAGGGCCAATTACAGCGGCATCAGCATCACCGTCACCATCAGCGGTCGAGGCAGTGCCCCCATTGTTCGGGCTCTTGGCTGCCTTAAGGTCCTGCCGCTTGTCCTTGTATTTAGTTGTTCGCAAGCAGTCGGAAGGCAGTCGGCCGCCTTGCCAACCGCCTAATGTGCCAAAAAGCCAAATGAGTTTGCCTGCACAAACATCAGAAGTCCTGGGCGCTGGCAATGCAGATTCTGCAAATTCGGATTCCGATGAAATGCAATCGTCAACCGCACCACGGAGCACGTGCCATATGTGCGGCTTTGCCGTCATGCGAGTGGGACAGCCAAGGCAAACACACACCACACCACACCGAGCCGAAACACACCCGCACACTCGCTAGGCGGTCAGGCCACAACATGCATACGAAATATTAAAGTTTGGGATCATTGTAGCTACCCAAATGGTTGAATGGAGTCCCTTTATACCCTTTAGAATTCCAGAAATTCCAGAATAGTATATTAAAGAACGATAACATAACTAACTATTTAATATTTAAAAAAAAATTAAGAACTCTATATTTTCTTTCTTTAATTAATAAGTAAAAATGAAACCATCTTGTATTCAAAATATGCTTATATTTGTTTATATAATTATCAAATGTCCTTAATATTCTTCTTGTTTTCTTTTCTTTTTACCTGCAAGTTTATTAGGAAATGCAATTTTATTCTTGAAAAGTTCCTAGCTTCAAATTGACCCAAAGTTAGCTCACATATTCAAGTATTTGCATTATAAAATCTAAAATACTTCCCAAGAATTTTGACATTTCTTACTACTTGATTCAAAAGGGTTTGAAAGGTTAGAAGTTATCGTATCGATATATCGATGGTGTAGTGATTTTTGAGGCGAACGCGGATATAAATAATTCGTGATATCTAAACGATTAATTGATATTCTGTTCGATCAGATAGCTAGAACTACATTACTGGAAATTAATATCGGAAGAGTATTCAGTAATAGGTTTAAAAGATTTTTTATATATAATAATATAAAATATTATTTCGATTGTATCGATATGTTCGATTTTAAAATGTTTCAAATTTCAATTTGTTAAAATGATATTCAGCTACTTTTGGAGATTACATTGGATTTTAACATTATCTCTCGATATATTTATCCCTTATAGAAGGAATGCCATGTCTGAAAATAATCCTCATTTCCATAATAAAAAATATGAAATATTTCCCTTCCCAGAGATTCAGTTAGGGTATTTAATTATCCCCATTTCAACTTACTTTTTCGCCTATATACGACAACAACAACAATAATTGGAAAAGCGTAATTATTCATAATTCAATCGTCCATCGCTAGGTGGCGCACGGCACGAACTATTTCACGGCAACCGCCAACGACACAATCTGTGTGTTCCGGGCTGCTGCGTCCGTATTTGTGTGCAGTTAATGTGCATTTGGAATGCATACGGGGTTATGCAATATTAAGCATACGCATTCGACGTGTTTGCCCGGGAACAGGCGGCTTGTTTGCTTTCGCCAGCCCGGCAGGTCGGCAGGTAGGCTGGCAGCCAGGCCGCCAGGTAGTTGCAGCAGCCGACGGACAAATAGACAGCCGAACAGGGGGTTAAACAAATGTCAAAGCAAACCGAAATTCACATCTCGTCCTCGACATTATATTGCCGTGTGTTTATTTAGTTGAGGATGCAGTGCAGTGCAGTGGAATAGCCTCGGCAACGGTATCCAAATGGGAATCGGAATCGGAATCCGGGCATTATGCATGCTGGCGTTGGTGTTGCCTCTGATGCGGCTCAACTAATTGTGTTTCGTGCCGGCAAACAAATCTAAGCCAGGCACGTTGCTCGTCGACCATAAATTCGCATCAATTTATGCATTTATTTCGGTGCCTTACGCCTCAGCTCAGCTCAGCACAGCCCAGAAGCAGCTGCGTTCTGTGGGTGCAATGCAATTAGGCCGCCGAAGACGCCGGGCAGCACACACACTGATTTCTGGCATAAATATTTCAACATCATAATTAAAACGGGACCGACAGGGCGGTTGGCCCACTTTGCATCTCAGGATTCAGGATCCAGGATCCAGCCATTCGCCTTTTTACGCGACATATCCGCTTGCCGGGCATTTAGGTTTCATTCAGCCACTGCAACGACGCCGGGAACTGCAACTGCAGCTGCAACGGCAGCTCCGTCTCACCTTCCGGCTCTCTGCAAGCGGATATCCGGCGAGCGCTGAACGCGGCTCACGTTCCAGCTGCATTTTTCTCTGGGAGAAACGGGGCTGAAGGAGCCGGTCCAAAAGGAGCAGGCCTTTCTTTGTTCGCCCCGACATTGTAGAACAGAAGGAGCGACAACCAGGCCCTGGCGAAATGGAAATGGAAATGGCCATTAAAAGGAAACACTTTGCGCACTTTAATTTATTTTTAGCGCCTTGAAAAACTGCGAGAGCTGGCGAACATGAGCCCAGAAAAGCGGAGAAAAGTGAGGGGAACTCGACGCGAAAACAAAGGTTCGTTCATAACCAAGTGCCTGCCGCGGGATCCTTTGATTACCGGCCGAGAAAGGCGCTTAAGCTGCTGGCCAAATATTGACTCGCCCGAACTGCAGTCACTTTGCCGCCAGAACTTGCATGTCTAGCTGCGATCCTTTCACGCTCTGGCTCTGGATTAATTTAAATAAATGTCACACCATGTGGCCAGGGCCCAGCCCCTTGACCGCCCGCTGCGGCCTCCGTTTGAAGGTCGCCCGCTGGGTGAATCGCGACATTACTGTGTTGTGACGTTGTTCGAGCATGGCAATTTGTTGGTTTTATTTTGGTAACACTTTAATTTCTGTTCGCGGCCCCGCCACACGACACGCAGCACTCCCCACAGCGCCAGCTAGTTAGGTGGCAATAAGGATATGGCGTTATCCTTTTACCAGCTATTTAGCATTTAAATGCTTAGCGCCCTGGCCCCATTTTGCTTTATCCAACACGCTGAACGAAGGCGTTGTATGGGTTTGGGGTAATTTTTTGTAACAATACGCTTAATTTCTGTCCGATTCGGGTCTTTTAGGAAGATTATTTTAAGTGTAGTATAAAGGGAAGCTAGATCAATGTTTAATTGTGCTATTTGGGGTTTTGTATTAGATGTAGTTGCATATTATTAATTATAAGTTTTAGCAATTGTTGTTCATTCGCCGGTTATTTTGCATTTATGGATCTAATTTCTAGAAGTCCTGTTTTTGGATTATAGTTTTTAAGATGTGTAGCACATAATCTAATTGCTGGGTTTTCCCTAGTCGGCATTATTGTTTTCAAACAGTATTTGTTATCCTTTTCGGAGGCTGTAGTCTGGACTACGTGATGTCAATGTAATCACTAGCTTATCGCGTTTTTCCTGCAGTGGCTTTTTCCTATTGCTAACGAGAATGTCGAGTAGAAGCAGAACTCTGATTATGGTCAAATTTCCCTAATCTTTATATTGCTGCAACTCTCTTCCCCTTTTATTTGTGTAAATATCTGTGCCACGCACTCCATCAAGCTGCAGCGGAAGGCGGGGCTGGCCAGGGGTTTATTTCACACATGAGCTGAACCGAATTGACTTACATAAGCGGGCTCTTCTCGTGGCCAAATCAACTGTGGGGTGTAAAATTTTTCCGTCATTTATTTAAATTCACTGCCAGCGAGCGTGAGTGTGTGTGTGTTTAGGGGGCGGTTAAGTTGTACACACTTCTGCACTAAGCACATGTAAGCCGGCATTCCCGCGCACACACAACAAAGGCAACCAACTCAAGCCAGAAACATTAAGAGCATTTCTTTTGTGATACTCCGAGGGGACTGGGCCCGATTCCCGATGCCACTGACAAGCACTCGCGATTCACTCACCACACGGCAAAACTAGGCCCACCGCCCAGATGTAATAAGCAATAACAGTTACCGGGACGGGGACTGGATGGGGCTGAAGTCGTTCTGCGGCTTGTCGAGGCGCGAAACTGAAATGGCGCAACTTTATTTAATATCCGTAAGCAATGTCAGCCGAACAAAGATAGCGCGCGGTGGCAGCGGGCGTATGCGTAATATTTGGTCGCTTTGGCAGCATAGGAAAATGTTTGCATTCGCCAAATTGCCTTGCGTGTCAACACTAAATAGCAGACAAGTCTAAATACTTGTACCCAGCCCATCCTTCCCCTAGTTGCCAGCTCCAGGCCAAGCGCCCCGAGTTTGCCCCTCCGAAAACTTTTGAATGTCGCGCAGTTGTTTTGCGGTTCGCTCTTTCAAAAATATTTTCCAGCAGAATTTACGCGTTCTTCGCACACACTTCGAACATCCTTTTCAACTGTTTGCCCACACGAACACACACATAAGCAGACAGACACACATTTTCATACAGTGAGAAAGAAATTGTGGATGCGAGACTAATATATTGGATTTAAGAAAACGCATCGATTTTCCTAGGCTAGGAAATTCTTATTACTGCATTTTTAACGTTGACTGCCAAGGATATTGAGGAAGAATTACAAATTTGTATATTTATCATGAAAGCTGAAGATAAATTATAATCAATTCCTATTTATGTTGTTTTAAAAAACCCTTGGAAAGTATATTAAACTTTAACTATTTTTGCAAAAGATAAACTCTTTAATATAACTACATTTTTCTTTGACTAAGATTTCTTAGGTTTCAATTATCCCATTAAATAGGTTTAGCATATTAAGATCTATTATTATACTAACAGAGTCTAGTTCCCCTTGCATCCTAGAAAGAAACCTCCTTAAGATCAAAATATTTAACCCAAAAGTTATTTCTCTCTCTGCACACGCATTTGTGAGCCAATATTTGTTGTTGTTGATTTTAGCCGAAAAGCAAAGGAAAAGCAGCTTAACTTATGTCAACCCGATAGCATCGTGGGACCATAAATGTCTCCCAAGACAGCGTCCCCGCCTCAGCCCCGGAAAACATCGGGGCAGAAGAAATCGCTGGGACGTTGCGAAATCAGTGGAAAGCTTTTCAGAAAGTTTTTGTCAAACATTTGTGTGGCACTTGTAAATTTGTTGTGATTTCTTGATAGCTCCTTATGCCAAGCGTTCATGTGTGTGCGTGTTGAGCCCCCTTCCGGCTGCCCCCGAAGCCATCGCCCTAAAGTAGGCAGTGAGTTTTATGAATTTTCATGTGCTTTCAAGCGTGGCCGGAGGGAAAGCCGAGAAAATGCCGACATGTGAAAGAATTTGCTCACTACCCCCGACTCTCCCAACACACAACTCCTTTCAACCCCGCTCCGATGCGTATGGGAAAAGTTTTTCTTTTTCAGGCTCGAGTAACTTCATTAGAAGGAATTTAAAGCAGCCGCTGGCGTTGATTTATGAGAGATATATATCCGCAGGCGGAAATCATTATAATAGAGCCGAGGGGAAATGGGAAATGGGAAACGAGAACGGAGAACGGAGAGAAGCCAATAACAGCTTCTTCGCTGGCAAATTATGAGCAGCTCCTGATTGAGTGCAGTGAAGGCAAATTCTTATCGCATCCCAAACAGTTCGAGTACAAAATCTATTTTCCCAATGGAACCCGAAAGCAATGGCATCTGTCTGCCTCATCCTCCTCCTGCAGTTAGCCAACTTTGCACAGCTTGCGGTCAGCTTGACATTTTTGCTTGCAATCTGCGGCCCTGGCAGGGGAGGAGGAAATTCCTGTGCAGCTCTTGGCACTCCATAAAAGCAGCCATGGCGGAAAAACAGAAAGGGGGCCACGTCCTTGGCCACGCCCCTTCGTTGCTGGCACTTCATCATCATTTCGGGCCCCATTCCCGCCATCAAAACGAAATGTCAAACTAAATGGCAACAATTTTGATTGAATTTTTTACAAAGTGCCATGCCAGAGCTTCTGATTCTGCTGCTGCTGCTTCTGCCACCGGACCCTCAATTTTGGCTGACCAAAAATGTGCTGGCAAATAGCGACACGTTCCGCCAAGGAAATCCATCTGAGGTTTTCCCACTCGATCCGAATGCTGAGACTTGGCCTCGGGCCCTAAAACCCCGGGACGTGACGGAGCGGCATGCGAGATGCGAAATGCCAACAATAAAGTGCAATTCATTCTCTAAACAGGCTGCATGTCCTCCCATGCAAGTGGCACATGGAATGGCGGAATCACAGTCCTGGGGGCTCACAAATACACACACATACTGTATATAGGACTGGGAGTGGGAGTGGGCGTGGCACGGCATTTTATGACAATGCCAATCTAAGCGAAAGCGAGGAAGACGTTGACATATTTTTCTTGACAACGTGCAGTGCATTTCTTTCCAGGCCGCTGACAAAATGTGCCCGTTACCGCAATGCAATGATCCAGAGGCGTAGTCTTCCCCATTGATATGCATTTCCCCGCGGGGGGTTCGGAGTCCCACCTTCATTACCAATCATCAACCTGTATTGAATTCACCATTCACCTGGGTGGAGTCAAAATATTGGAGCAGCCACTTTGGGCGAGAAAGGGGAACGCAGACCCCCTGCCGTCGCACGGCTGACTTGGCGAGCCAGGACCCCCGTATCCTGGCTGACTTCGGAGCTTAGGCTGCCGTTGCACGAGACACAAATACTACATTAACCCAAATGCAAAGCCGTGCCAAGAGCCTGGCAAGTAAATGCCCACGGGACGTGTGCATGTGTGAGCAGCTGCGCAGCTACATACATCCGAGTGGGGGCATGCTGCATCTGGTACAACTGGTGTATCTAGTGCATAGTACCATCGAGAGTGTGTGTGTGAGAGTGCGGCTCCCGCATCTGACGAGTGGAATTGATGGGAATGCAATGCGGAAGGCTGCCAGTTGCCAGTTGCCAGCCCATCGCGCGGCGCTTAAAGCGAGCACTTACTATACTATACAAGCCCGTGCCCACGAATCCGGCGGAAGCTGTGCTGCCAATGATCACATTAGCTGAACCCACTCGCTAGTTGACCTCAATTGGTAATGGAATGGCATTAGGGGTCTTGCCAGCTCTGGGGAGATTAAGTTAATCAAGTTAGGCGGTGACACCACTTGGATGATTCTTGAAAATTTGCATTTTACTTACATATTTTTATATTTATTCATTTGCTGAAATGGCAGTCTACCATGACCTGAATTTTTTGTACAAGGAAAGCCTTTAAAGCTTAATAATTTCCTTACCGATTTGAATATTTTTAGGAGCTTCAGTTTGCTGGTATAAATATATATGTATATATATATTCCAGTAACTTATCGCCCTTAAACGGCTGGCCACTCTATACATAGATACATTTCTGTTAGTTATCGCATTAATTTGACCAGTATGACCAGCTGTCTCATAAATATCAACTAAGTCCGAGACATTCGGTTGCCTCGTCACTCCATACAGACAAAAGTTGTTTTAAACTGTATAGTTATATTAAATAAATCATAGACAGAGAAGATAGTTGTATTATATATTTGGTCAGTGTGGCCAACTACCTTATAAATATCTACTCAATCCGTGTGGTTCATTTGCCTGGTCACTCTATACAAAGAAAAGATTGCCTTTATTGGCTTAGTAATATTAAATTTCAATCAACTTTAGATGTCACTTTAATTATTCGTACATTGGAAGTGGTTATGCCATTGTGCTGTTGAATTGTTTTCAGCCAACCTTAATTCCTTGTTCAGGGAACCTACCTCCTTGTAGGTAAGTAGGGGCCGTTTCGCATTAACTTCAAGACCTCCTTGCCGCCTGGGGAGCTAAGAAACGCGCTGTAATTGCTACTTGACTTCCGCCAGAGCCCCTAATGTTGTGCAAACAACGGGACCAGTTTAAGCACCGCATAGTTAGCAGTAATGCTAATGCCTTGAACTTGAACCCAATTTCAAGGGGCCTTAAAGAGGGGCCCCAGCGTTTTGGCCATTTCATTTGCATTGAGTTTTAAATAATTCGAAGGCAGCCCGGCAAGGACGAGTGCCAAAAGGATGTGTCACCGAAATATGGCCAAATGGCCAGAGGAGCGAGCGGGGAAAGGGGCTGGGAAAAAAGGTCAAAAACACTTGGCAGTACATTATCTGGGCCAGTGGCCGCAGTGGAGCAGTAAGGCAGCTCTGACAACTGACGACGGCACAATGATGACAGACGCTCGGGCTGACGTTTTCGTTATTATTCTTATTGCCTTTGCTGGAAGCCCGAGTTCCATCTATTCCTGATGCTGATGCTGATGCTGATGCGGCTCCCACTCGGACTGCTGCTGTTATTGTTGGCTCAATTTCCTAGCCATTTCCGGCTGGTCTTCTTCTGCCCTGCGAAATTACGTAAAACATACAAAAACAGAAGTTACAACAAACGGGGGTTTCGGGGTCTCGGAGCTTCGGGGCTTCGGGCAAAAACACACAGACCGTGCGGGTCATTCCACTTGATTTCCGAAAAGGATACTGGCCACACAGGGCAAAAAATGGCCAGAATCGAAGGCAGCGCCGGGGGGAGGCAAGCCGGCAACCGCAAGTACAAAAGAAATGAACTGCTCGGTGGCCAAGTCCTCGCCTCCTGCGTCCTTGTGCCGCCTGGTGCCGCCTTCAGTCATCGGCGTTCTTGCTGCTCACTCAATGGTCCATAAATCGGTTGTCAACTATTCAAATGCAGACAATTGATTACAGCGATAAAGCTGAAGAGCCTTTTGTGAGCGATTCATCCAGCCGCTCCTCCTTAGCTCCACTCTAATGAAAGCAGCTGTGCCATTCACAGAGCTATATGGGAGAAGTTGGGCCAGTCGGCGGACCGAGTTATCTAGGTGGGATTTCTTTTTCCTTTTCTGTCTTTGCCCCTTTGATGAGCCGGAGCCGGAGCCGAAGCCGAAGCCGTAATGAGATGAGCCATAAGGAGAGTTGGGGCCCGAAATGAGGAGGCGCAGAAAGTCAATAGACGGTAAGACCATTTAAGCCAGGAGCAGAATTAGGTTACAGCTGCAAAACCCCACAGACGTGGCTGCAAACTGCAGAATCAACACCCACTCGAGGGTGTCTATCGATTGAAGGGGATGTGCCTTGTTCTGGGCCAGATCAGGGCGCTTAGTCCGGACTCAGTGCTCAGCCCCTCGAAGGTGCTTCGAGCACGGCAAAATATTTATTCACAGTTCGATAAATAAAACTCCATGTGCCGGGCCAAAGCAGAGCCAAAGCAGGCAGCCAAGTCGTGAATCTAATGGCCTGGTATCCATCCAACCAGCCAGCCATCCATCTGTCGGGCCAACAAGCGGTAGTTTTAAATAAGAAATGAATACAACGCCTTTGTTCGGGCGCGCCGACTTGGACTTAACTTTAAGTTGGATGGGGATTGGATTGCAAGCGGCAATGGTATTGGGGATTGGAAATGGGAATGCAAGGGGGATCAAGCGAGGGAGTTGCAGCTGGAATTTGAGTTTTAATATGGCGTATATAGAGCCGTATTTGCTTAGCTTATGCCGGGGCATAAGACCGCCCGCCACAAGCCCCGAGCATTTAACACTTTGTATTTACTACCGCAGCCAGAGCAATTGAAATACTCGTTGCACAGGCAACGAGAATGGCAGAACGACTTAAGCACATTTACCCTGCCAGGCCATGAGCCATGAGCCAGAAACTTAAAGAAAACCACTGCACTCGACAAAATAATGCCACTAAGATGGGCTTAAAAAAGGAGTACAAGTACAGTGGACTTCCTTTTGAATGCTTTAAGTTTTACGTATTCTCTTTAATATATTTATAATCACTGATATCCCTACCTTCTTCAATTTTAAATTAGGACTTATTAAATTTCTTGTGATTAACGTATTTAATATGGTTTTAAAACCATTAATCCCAATATGATATTTGTTCATTAGCTTTCTTCTAACTAGTACAAGAATTAGTTTTCTTAGAAGTTCTTCCCCTTTTCCCAGTGTGGAATTACGTAAGCGGAGGGGATCTTCTCTGGCTTACAACAATAATGTTGCAGCCACGTTGATTGGGCTGCATCAAAGCGTCGCAAGCGGCATTAGGAAGTGCGGCCACGTCTGGATCAGGATATGGATGTGGATGTGCAAGGGAATGTGGATCTGGAACCTAGAGCCGAGAAATTGTTATGGGCCAGTGCAAGTGAATGTCCGTCCGTCGTTTTTCTATTTATCTATCAGCTCGTTGTGTGCATATCAGAGTGTGTCTGGTTTATGGTATTCCTCAATGGCAGTGCGTGGCTAAAAAACAATAACCGGGAGGAGGAGCCGGAGCAAACAAATTGCCAGACGTGAGGTGCAGCCCTAGGAAGGCGGGCTAATTGGTGAAACTTCATCGAGCCATCGAACTGTCAATTGTCAAAGGGCAGCAGGTCGAATCAGGCCGCAAAGCAAGTTAAGAACTTGGCAAAACATAATTCGCCAGGACCCCGGGGAGAACTGGCACTGCTGAAATGGAAGTTTGTGGGAGGTTGCAGTTTATGCAGGGCCTAGGCCAATAATTTAAGAAGTTCACGCTACCCAAAGTTCAAGTGAAGTATGCCAGGCCCTGCCTGCTGCCTGCTGCCTGCCTGCCTCGTCCTGAAAGATGGCAAACGGAAATTTACTGCAGGCACGAACGGCAAATGGAGCGGGAGCGGCGAAAGGGGTCCTGCCAGGGGTAAATACAAGGACCGTGCTCCGCAACTCCGCAACTCCGGAGGGGAATGTTCCGCCGAGCGAAATATGCACATTTCCACACTTAATAACAAAATATGTTAAACAAAATCATTTGATGTTGGGCGTAATTTTTTCAGCGGCACAACAGGCCCTGTGTCCGTGTGTCTGAGGGCCGTTGCCAACACAAGCCCACACCAGCAGGACCGCCGGCACACTCACATGTGCGCGAAACACATGTTTACATGCAAATTACATAAAGCAAGCGGCGGCAGTGGCAAACAGACGCAAATTATACGCTGCATACTTTTAGGCCTGCGACTCAGACTTCGTATATCGAGTTACCAAAGTAAATTGTATGGGGATTTTTCCCCTACATCCATTTCCGCAGAAAAACGGCGTCCAGACAATGTCGCGTCGCTTCCTGGGTCCTTCACGGACCCCTTTGCCCGCCCTTCCGTCCTTCCGCCCCCTTGCATACATTTAAAGTATTTTCGTTTTGTAAATACCCTTGCGAGGGGTATTATTGTCGAACTTCCGCTAAGAAATAATAATGTGGGCTCTCGAGTTTCCTCGAGGCTTCCAGCTAAGGCCGAGGCGGCTGCAATGGAGCCCGGACTGGGAGTTTATATTTAGCTGAAAATAATATCAATGGGGATGACAGATTTTGCCTGAGCTTCTAGGAAATGTAAGCCGTGAATTAAATATATAATTAAATAATTCAACGCCTTTCAAATTGCAAGAAAGCTGAGAAGAAGTCAACAGGAAGGAATTCAATAATTTATTTTGCCTTAAGTTTATATAAGGATTAAGGGAAATCACCAATTATTCCTCAGAACTCAGAGTTTTAAATTTAATATAAATACTTGGAGCCCGCGTTCGTAACTAAATAATTAATAATAACTAACATGGACTTAGTGAAATGATCTGTATTAAATTCAGACTTACAACATTACAGAGCAATGGAAACTTCGGCCTTTAAAGTCCCCCATATTATTATTTCGTTTCACCGCCCTCAGTTCTCAGTTAAAAGTCGTTGGTAACAACAGAAAATAAAAGAAAAAAGAGAGAAAAAAAAGCCACAGCGGCGTAACATGTAAACAAACTCATTTAACTGATTTTCAGGAGGGAAAATGTGGCTCCTGGGCACGGTGACTGGTAATGGGCGGTGGGCGTTGAGGGGTCGTTCAGTGGGACTCGGAGTGGCGCTGGAACGACCGCATTATCATCATCATCTCGGCGCTGCTTTTTGCCCGCAACTCTTTTTCAGGAGGAGCAGCGGCAGCAGCTGCCGTGGCCGCAACCTGGGGCTAGATTTACATGTCACTCGACTTAAGTTGGGCCTTGTCCCGACTGCTGCTGGTCCAGGACCTAACCACACCTCGCCGCACCTCGGCTCTTTCTCTCTCTCAGTCGGTCGTGACCACGGCGACAAGTTAACTTGCTCGGCGCAGTATCTGGGATCCAGGATCCGGGATCCAGTATCTAACATCTAGGATCCCTGCCCCCGTCCCGCCCAAGCTGTGTGCACATAATCTTTGCATAATTTCCAGCTCAGCTTTTCTTTTGCTCTGCGCCTTTTTTTCACTTCACTTTGGCAGACGTGCTAAGCGACAAAAAACGGCAAATGTCAGCAGAAACAGGAAAATAAACTAACTACAATTTCATCCCATTTTTTTTCGTGCCGCTGGCAGGGAAGAGCTGGACACGGCTGTGTCCATTTGCTTCTCTCGCAGGATCCGAATCATCCGCACACATAAGCCTGTATAGAAATGCCCAAATTATGCAGTTCTTATTGCCTGCTCCTGGCCAAGTTGGTGCTATACAGACAATCCGGTTTCAAACATTTTAATAATAACTGGGCCTGAAGAGCCGACTCCTCCGGCTAAGTTTCGCTTTGAAATTGGACCAACAAAAGCGCAAAACTTCGGGGGAGCTTTCATGTGTACAAAATCAAAAGGATAATTGAGACATGTGAACAATATCCCTAAGTGCGAGGGCCCACAGCAGCCAGCCCGACCCAATGAAAGGTCGCACATCAAAGGTGGCCCCCAGACAGTTCGCCGCTTACCCCCGATGAAAAGCAATTAACAAAAGTAAAAGCACGAGAGCACGGACTTGGAGCGGGGGACTTGGCTGAGCAGGAAAAAATAAGAGCGGGCGCAAGGAAAAATATTAAATGCTCGAAAGGGGGAGGGATGCCACCGAGAAGGGGACGGTGTGGTGGGGGGTGCAGACATGGCCACCTCAAAAAAGTGCCAGGCACTCAGAAATCTGCTCGAAGGAAGTGCGGTGAGGTGCCAAGTGAAGAGTGGTACAGCTGCTACACTGGCCCAAAGCATAAAAAGCTGTCCACATTATACGTATATTTATTATGGTTTTTTTTAACATACCCCCCTATATAATAAAGAGAAATCATTAAAGGAATCATAAAAATTGTTTTCCCATAAAATAAACCAAAAAGGAAATTGTTTTTAAATATATTTCTGTATAATTATAAATTATCCATTGTTTTGACTCCCTCAATAATCATACATTTATTTCCACGACCCCCATTCTCCGCCTGGTGATAACGTTATAAATGGACAGTTTCAAAATCATAAAAACTTTCTTCCAGTAATAAATATATATATCTTTAATACGGGAATATACATTTTTTGATAATAGTCTATTTTCTATTTATTATTTGCTTAATATCGATTTCACATGCCAATTTTAAAACCGTTTCCAGTTTCTGACCACTTTATTAGTTAACATATTATTTGATCTGCAAGTTTCACATTTGTAAATTGGCACTTTCTTTCTCCCAGTGTGCGAAATGTATAAAATGGTGGTGGGAGATGCTCCACACACACACGCACGACAAAGCAGAATAATAAATTTCAATTCAGACGACGACATGACGTCTCTGCCTCACGTCGACGTCGACGTGCATGTTGATAAGAAAGCGCACAACCCTTTCAGCATCGCCCCCTAACTGCCCCGGGGCAAGTCGCTTTAGCCTTGGCTAAGCCTCTCGGCCAGGTCGGCATTAGCGGGTAAAAACTCTCTGAATGCGAGTGGGAAAAAGTCGCGCGTAAATGGCACGTGGGCACGGGGGCCCGTTCGGTGACTGCAGAAAGGAAATGCGCAACGCAGCCCAAAGGTGTCAAGCGGAAAATAAAGCATAATAATGGCTGCAGCCAAGGAACAAAGGCCTCAGCGGCGGAAGGCATGGGGACAGGACTCAGACACCCGTCTGTCAGTTAGTCAGTCAGTCAGTCAGTCAGCCAGTCGTGGAAAGGTGAAGTTAGGTGCGTAGGTTATCCGTCTGACAATGCCTGCAAAGTTCAACATATGTACGGCTATAGTGCACGACCGCAGGCAGGAAAAAAAAGCCCCAAATGTGCTAATAATTTATGCAAAAGCCCGTGGCAGCTTCAAAGAAAATTCCAAATGAGTCGCTGCTCCTTCTCATAAGCCTCTAAAAATAATCCCCCAGTTCCCGGAACGGGAAGTACCCAGAATAAGATCAGGACACTCGGGCAAATGTGATTTCTTTAATTTCACTGATTTTCTTGCGGCTTCATTTGCATAAAACAAGGTGTAACAAATGGAAATGGTTTAAAATATAAAGCAACATGAATAAATATATATATAGTACTTATCAGAATAAAAATAAGAATAAGAATAAAATAAAATATAGAATAGTACTTTAAAATAGTAAACTACAACAGTTGCTCCTTGTATCTTTCCAGAATCCTGCGAATAAGATGCGAAGGCTCGACTCCCGACAGAGTCCACACCTAGATCCCGAGTCCAGAGCCGCTTCCTCGAGCAGGACAACAGCCCCTTGATGAGGACGCTCCGATCTGATTTGATTTGAAGGAACCAGCGGCAGAAACAATAACTGCAATAGCAGCGGGCAACAAAAGCAATTTGAATTTGTGCTCGCACCGGAGGGAGCGGGAACGGGAGAGCGCGAGCGTTGCAAATTGTGTACATATTTTGTCTCTGTCTGTTTCCGGTCGCCATTGGATGTGGATGTGAATGAGTTTGTGTGTGTGAAATTCGTGTAAATAAGTGCAATGCAAAAACAGAAAGAGAAACAGCAAAAGCAACAGCAACGGCAGAGGAAACAGGAATAACAAGCGAAATGGCAAAAAGTGCAGTTAAGCGTGGAAATTGCATTAAAAATTGAGCAAAAAATTGAGAAAACAAAAAGCGGCGAAAAGACAAAAAACGGAACAAACAAAGACGCAAAAAGAACGCTAGAGTTAACGAGCGCTAAAAAGCAACAAAAAATCAAGCAAAAGCCGCGATTCAGGCGATAGAGCGAGAGAGAGAGACGGAGGCAACGCGAGTGAGGAAAAAAAAAAGAAAAGTAAAGTTTTGATTGAAAATTTTCATTCTGCTTTCATCCCTTCTGGATTGTGTAAATTTCTGATTAAGAAACAAAAAACCATCAACAAACGCGCGGCGCGAAGCGGAACATAATATCCCACACAACTCCGGACTTGATCAACCGAGACTGCAAAACGGAGTCTCGAATCTGAAATATTAAACAAGGGGACACACGGCTTTGCAGTTCCTGTTTCGATTCTGTCATGACAGCTCGGGCCTACGAGTTTCGATATTTTTTATTGTTTATGCACGGCAAGATCGCCGCCTGCAGCCACAAACATATCTGACTGATACCAATACCGATACCGATACCGATTCCGCCGACACCGTCTTCGATACCGATACCAAATTGAGCCGTGAACACTGAAATTCGAGTGCGAGTGCGAGTGAGTCGTACAGTGAGCGCCAGAGCCCCACCCAACGGACCCACAAGACACCCCGAGAAACTCGGGTCGTTGACAAAGTAACGCATTTAGTGATAAGAGCCAAACGACTTTGGCAAAATGAGCAGCCAAAACAGGAGCAGCCAACACAGGACGCGCAGGACGAGCAGGAGGGGCGCCCAACTATTGCTCCTTATCGGCATCGCAGTCGCATCATGTTTGCCGGGTAAGTGTCAACAGCAGTCCCTGTCTCCGGTTTCCTGTTAGCGTCTCAGACTTATCAGCCCCCCTGAATTAATGCAAATATTTAACGTGCTTTTTTATGGATTCGCCGTCGTCATGCTGCCGTTGCGAGGCCCTGTCATAATAACGAACTGTAGGGCCAGAGACAAGGGTGGTAACGGAGACGGAGATGGAGACAGAGCCAAAGCCGCTCTCTCCACTTGACATGACTTGTAAATGGCTTTCGATTAAGTTGTCACATTAGCATTAATCTTGAGCTCCGCCAGAGCAGGCTTCTGCGAGCTCATTGGAGTTCAATCAAGTCGTCTGCCAGTCCCCAGTCCGCAGTCCCCAGTCCCCATTCCGCAATCCTCAATCTCCTCCAACTCTCCCCAGAAACGTGCTAATGAGCCGTGAGCTGATGAGTGCACTCTCCTTGAGGTGGCACACATCCATACTAGCCAAGGACCTTTGAGGTGGTGATCTAGGTCAGCGGCCATTCACGGCACTCTCCAGATAATTGAAATATAATTACTGGACCGAAAGCCGCTTTAACTCATATATATTCATTATTTCATTAACAATTCAAGCCTTTTACAGCATCGCCGGTGCATTTTTAATGAGCAGGAAAAACAGCAACAATCGCTGCAATAAATATTACTGCTTGTTATGAATATGCAAACGACATTATCCCCCCGAATGGAGTTTCCTCACATGCGTAATCCGATAATCTGTGGGATCCATGGGATGCGTGGGCGGGGCTTAAGGCAATTACTGAAACAAATTGATTTTCAATGTAAGAGGCCATTTTATCATTTTTCTGTCAGATTGTTTATCTTTCTAATCGGACTGACGAACGACGATTTTAATGCCAAGTTCACATGTGGATTACGTATACGCAATGTGGGCACACCCAGCCGAGTTCCATTGCTGATGCTGCTGCTGCTGTTTTGGAAAACATGCTCGCATGCAAAACAATGAGTTAGTTTATTTGTGCTGCTTTCGACGACATTTCTTTTTGTTTGTCCATCACAGATCGGCAGCTGGGTCGCACGGTTCAGCCTGCCTTTCATTTCATTCGATTCCATTTGCCTTTGTGGCGGCAGGTCTCTCCGCTTGATTTGCAATATTTTCATTTTCATGTAGAGCAAGAATTTCTAATTCCGGCCTCTGTGTTTGTGTTTTGGCTTTTCTCTCTACGAGTATTTGCCCTCCATTTGTGTTGTTTTCCTAATTCAAACTATTTGAAATGCTTGGCAAGGGGCGAGTCACAATATTTGCTGTTTATACAGTGAGCATTCCTAATGGCGCTGCTTGTGTTTGCTTTCGCCGCTCTAATTCGGCACCGAAAACAGTTAATGCGAAATTAATTTCCGAATTGAACCAGACGCATAAATAAAACATTCGCCTTCGATTGGAACGAGCGATTCCTTTCATGTTCTCCGCTTTTATGGCAGCGACAAAAATTGGTCTCAATAAAAATTTACGTTTCATAAAATTTATTATGTATGCCGTACAATGGCCTCGGCGCAGCCAGCGGGGCGCAGGGGATTTTCCGCAATGAAAACGACGACGGTCAAATCAAAGCAGGAATGACCAAAAAACAACAAGGAAATGAACAACTTTATATGCAGGATAATGGCCAGGACATCATGGTGGCGGCCACTCCTCACGTATGCCTGCGCTTGTCTGTGTCGGCGGCACTCAAGCAGGCCGAAATTTATTACGGCCATGAGTGTGAGTGCGAGGCCAGTGTGCGATGGCATCGCCCCAGTCTCACACTTGAAGTTCGGACAACTATTTGGCTTTATTCGAAATCATTGACCAAATTCTTAAGTAATCAAACTGAAAGTTTTCCTCCATCTCGACTGTGCCCGATAAGAGCTTTCCACTTGCCCAGATAAATACAAATCATGCAAACTGGCCAAAAAAGCCGAGGCACCAGCAAGTTCAACATGACTTTTCAATTTTGGAATGTGTTTAATGGGCTACGGTTTGAGTATCAGTAACTCCCAGCCATGTGTGCTTGTGTGTGAGCAGCTGATTGCCTCCGTTAATGGAAATTGCAGCTTTATTCCTAGTTCCAGCATCAGCGCTGGAGCTCTAGCTCCAGCTCCAGCTCCAGCCCCATCCCCAGTCTCCCTTAAAAAAATCACAAAAGTTCGTATCGCAAAAAGTTGGGCGCCAAACCAAGTTGGGTGGCAACTTTTAATGCCACACTAAAATAATGAAAGCAAAAACTTAATCAAGCCAGGTCCAGGTAACAGATTTGTGCCCCGTTCAATCGATATGCCACTGAAGTAGTGATGGCAACCTTGTTCTTTTCTAGGAAAATGAAAAGGGGTACGTTTTATGCTAGCAATAAAAACATTATCAAACAAAAATAATTGGCAAAGTTTGATTTTCATAATATTCCACAAAATATTTATGCCAAAGTGCCAATTGTATATTTTTTAATATTTGTGTTCGCCAATATTTCCCTGCTAGAAAGTTCAATAAATTTGTTTTAAAATCTGCTCTTCATTCTCTTACATAATATCCAAAAATTACTGAATAATATGACGTCACCAAAGCTAGTAATTTTAGATCGTATTGTCCCTTTCTGACGCTGATATGTTTTATAAAAATTAGACTTCATAGCAACCACATTCTCTGTTTAAAGTTATGTAATATCTATCTAATAATATATTATCCAAATACTCAAGCCATTGATTTTCCGCTAGCGAAGCTGTGGGAGACCTTGCTAGGATTTCATAAATTATAGGTTTGGCCCTGGAAAAGTAAACCTTTTCATATTTATTTTAACTAAAGTTCTGAGAATTAAATAATATAAATCTTATAATAGTACCTAATGGTTCCTATAAAAGGTTAATCGTACCTTACATCTCTGGAAAAACACACACAAACAAACAAATCGCTGTCACGTGTGTGTGCGCGGCAATTAAAGGAAAGCGCGACCTGCGGAATTACGTGGAAAAGAGCGGAGAAAATATGGAAAAACTGTCGCCATCGGTTGCCAGGGTACAGAGCACGTAATGAAAATATTGCTCGCATGTAAATATATATGTATCCTTCTGAGCTGTTTGCGGTATCACCTGTGTGTGAGGAAGGGATGAGATGGAATTCGGGGACCCAAAGGTGTTTGTATGCGACTCCTGATTGCAAACAGCTTCCAGTTGCGGCACGCGCCTAATTAAATTAGAGAACGCAACATTTCGGGCTCAATTGAAGATGCAGATGAGAACGGGGAATTCCGGGTGGGCAGGAGCACCGGGACACCAGCTTAATCCCGGCAGCTTAATCCGCAAACAAAGCAAGGGGAGAGAGAGTGAGATCCCAGCAGAAGGCGTGCGGGGTGGCGCTCGGCATGTGTCCTGTCATCGATTTCCCTGCTTGCTGCTCCTCAAGGACCAAAGCATATTTTCGCCTAGCAAAATTATGCACAAATTTTTCGACCCTAGTGGTGCCTGGTGTGTGTTTGCCTGTGTGTGTCGGCAAACAAAGTCGAGCAAATATGTGCACACACATCCAGAGGAGGTGCGGCTAGTGGAACCAGTGGAGCCCCTCGCCCCTCGCCCCATCTCCACCTTGTTAGTGCTTTTCTAATGCAAAATAAGCCAAAAAACAAAGCAAAGGCCAAAGACAGCATCTATCCAGCTCCCAGTCACGGTTACATTCCTCTCCCGTTCGTCCTCCAGTCTCGACTTTTCCAAAACCGCATACAGAGGGGGAAAATGTGTTCAAAGATTGGTTTTCTAAAATAAATTCATAGATATGTCATTGAGCAAAATAAAATTTAAATTTGAACTTATATAGTAGTTGTATTAAAATAATCTCTTCATGCAAAATATCGCTAAATAAATTCATTTTGCACTTTAAATAATACTATGGTTATAAGAGGAAGATATGTAACTTATATTTCTACTGGAAACTGATATAATATTTGTTTTTTGGTGATATAGAAATAAATAGGCTGTAAACTATACTCTTAAAAGTATGAATGGCATATGTATTTCCCAGTGCACTTTGTGGTCCTCCCAATTTCAATGTGCTCTGCTGAATTTCGTACAGATTAAGGATTTTTCCAGCTGCAGTTGAAGTCGTCGACTCGGCCAAGTTGAGTTGTTGTTATGTGTTTTTTTTTTCGCCCTGTTTGTTTCATTGCCACGGGTGACCCACGCTAAGGGGGTGGAGCAGAAGGAGGCCGAGGAAGAGGAGGTCATGGCCGTGCTCTCCCCGGCTCCGGGCTGAAAGTCTTTGGCCTGCAAACAGCATTCATTATGCATGCATTTTAAATTGTAAATTTCACTACCTTGCATTCACCGCACTCTTTCCCGCAACGGCACCGACAGTTGCCTGCTGCCAAAATGGATTTGGTGGCAGGCACAGCTCCTGTTCTCGCTCCCGATGCCGTTCCGGCTCCTGCTTCTCGTTCCGGCTAAGATGCTGTCGGCTTTGGGCCAAGCTAAGACCTGCTGATGCGCTTGATGAGCTTTTGGCCATATTGTTTGAATTTTTACCGACCCAGAGGCTTAGACCGCCGGAGCGTGAGTCCCTTTTCCCCGGGCATCCTTCCTTCCGTTGGCATTTGCCAAGAATAATACTCCCAAATTTAATTGTGCCAGCCAAGGCGGAAACAAGTCGTTCTTGGCCGGCTTTTAGCTGGCCTCAACTTGCACGCATTTTCCCATTAACAGTCCGAATAAATTTGTTAATGAGTTGATCATTTTGATGCAGTATACGGAGCGGTTGAGTTAATTTAGGGGAAATTAGTTGCTGCATCGACATTCCGACATCAATTTGTGGCCATTTAAAGTGGCCCGAAAACTTCAAACTGCTTAACGAGTATTAGGGTCGAGGGGAGGGACGCCCGAATTGAATATCTCCGCTCAGAATTGCCATGACAACTGGCTGAGGCGGAGGAGGAGGTGGAGGAGCCACCAAAAAGTTTGTGGCGCCTGGAAACTTTTGTCAGTATGTTATGCGAGTCAGTCAGTTCGGGGCATAGATCAAAAACGCAAAAATGGGTTAGGCCAGGGGCTCAAGCCGGAGCTCAAGTCGGGTCTGATGGCGATGATGGAGATGACGATAATGGGCATTCAGGCAAATGGGCAAATCCGAGCCAGGGACACTCCGACTCCGGCGGAGCCCGGACTCGGGACTCCGGACAGGTTGCCATTGTTGGCAAGTGGCAACAAAGTCAGGCAAACAAAATCCGACCAGAGATATATCTATGTCTATGGACTCCTCCCTTAACACACATGCCAAAGCCTTTTGGGTCAGAAACTTTTCAAATACCTAATCCCCATGCCACAGAACGGAGATGGAGGACCAAAGACGAAGGCTTAGGGCCAGGTCTCCGTTTCGGCCCGATTATAAATAGAAAATCGTCTGCTTTCTTGGGGGTCAAGCGTGTGTGCCGACTGTCGAGCGGTGTCCCGTCCATAAGTCCGCCCCTTAAGCTGATTCTCAGCTCTATTAATAGCTGATTGGCCCGGCAAGCAGCACCTGGCGACTGCCGGCAGTCATATTGATTCGCTTATGACAGCGTCCGTATGCCACCTGATCCCTCCCAGCCCTAAGTGGAAAACCCTGTTGTGGCCCTCCCGGAAAAGCTTAAAGAGTTTTTTACGGCCCTGCCCGGGTCTACCTTTGGCGTTGGCAGAACTTTTCGCCTCTCCCCGAAATGAGCCAGCTCGCATTCGTCTCTCCGCCACGACAGAGGAAATCAATTTGGGGGAATTCCAACTATTTGGCCAGCCGGCCAGCCCAAAAGCCAGTGTAAATTGTTGTCGGCAGCCACATGAAAGAGAGGACTTAGATAATTGAAACTGCGAGCGGTTGCCCCCGGCAATGTCCGACCGAACACCCTCGCTTCCCCGCCCAACGAGTATCAGTAAAAATTAACGACGCTTTCTCGTTCCTCGTTTGCGTTGCGCCAAAGTTTGCGCAGATAAGGCCAGAACAACAAAGTGGCAACTGGAAATTGGCAACCGAGCTGAGTGAAGCATGTGCACGCGGAAAAAGATTTGAGAAAAGCAGAGCAATTAGATCGAAGTTCACTAATATAGAAATTAAGGAATCACTCATGTTTAATCCATTCCAATCAATCGTCGAATGTATTAAGTTAGAGTTCCGTTAACAAGTAATTATTACTTGTAAAAAGAACCACGTTTAACATACCTTTTTCTTACAAAACTCACCAGTAAAGTTCCTGAGAGCCGAGTATATTATACTCCCTGAATATCGCTTTAACCTGGCTTGATCTCTGACCCTGATTTCTTTCTGTGTGCCTCGTAAAATCGACTCCAATCGATACTGCCCTACGTCGCGTCACGTCACAGCCAAGCGAAAGCAAATAAATCACAATATCTTGTGGCGGCGGACAAGTCGCCAGTCGCTTGAGGTGAGTCCTTGACCACAGGACCAACGGCGAGGGATAAGCGTGGGCGGTGGCGTATCGAAGGCGGAAGGCAGCGCGTCAAGTTATCAAATGATTTATTTACGAGCCCGCCAGGCAAACAAACAAGTCCGGGAGGAGCCTGGGGCAGCGACAATTTGCCGAAACGAGGAACGCGTGCCAAGTGTGTGGAGGAAGTGTCACCGGCTCCGCCACAAGTTCAAAACTGTTGAACCCCGGCGATTCCCAGGACGACGTGGACAAGAATTATGGCAAAAATCAGGTATCGGGGCGGGGCGAGTCCTTAAAGTGGTCCGGTCCGGTCCCTTAAAGCGACTTGTTTTAATAAACATGTCACACAAATCGAACCGAAAGCGATAGCCAGCTGCTGCCTGGCCTGTCACGGCGCCATATTTGCCAAATGAAATTTAATCATTTTAAAAGCCATTCAGAATTGACAAAAAAGGACAACTGGTGTCCGCAGTCCGGACTTTCTCTCTCTCGAGTCTCGAGTCTCTCTCTTCCATTCCAATCACTCGGGACGACGGCCTCTAAATCTCGGCTTCAGGGCCGCCAGCCTCTTCATGTTTATGAATATAAATTAAGAGCTCCGCCGCCCCACCCACACATTAATTCATTTACCTGCCGCTGAGCCGAGGAGCCTCAAATTGAAAAGGTAATTCCCGGCTGCTGGCCCACTTGGCCCACTGCGGCCACCCACCACCCATAACCCAACGCAATTTGCAGCAGAAACCGCAGGAATTTATGTTACAGCCAGGCGAGAGTCGGAGGAGCTGCGATTCGAGTGCGAGTCGAGCGCGAGCACATACAATAATTTTCAATTTAAAGGTAATTTCAACCCGCACACACACTCGCCGCCGAGGACTAAAACAGCAGCAGCCGCCAGCACCATTTCGGCCATAATTTAACTCACAACAAGTTTCAATAAGCCATAGGTGGAAGCCCCTCCGGCCACCTGGCCGAGTCCTGCTTCCTTTCAAGGGTGGGGGGGGGGGGGGGGGGG
>VNJM01002071.1:0-116476 GCA_008042475.1 Drosophila kanapiae | reverse complement strand
GGGGGGGGGGGGGGGGGGGGGGGTGCTGTGTGTGTCCTGGCAAAGTGGATTTAGCCATAAAATGGCAATGTGCCGCAGCAGCGACTACAGCGACGACGAAAAGGCACAACAAAGTAAAATGCAGTTGATTTTTGTTGCTGCCGTTGGCCGGGTAAGGGAAGGAGATTTTTGAAGCAACCGCAATTCATATTTCATACAGCCGGTGGCCATAAAAAGGGCTGCACGGGCTGAAAGGCTGAAAGGAGCTAGCTGGATGGAATAGCGTGAAGAAAATGAAAATGACGCAAGACGCCAGGACCTTAACCCCCGACTTCGCTTGACTCGTGGCGCGGGTCGTCGGCGCAAAGTGTTTGCAAAGTAATTTCCGTTTCCTGCTCGCCTCGAGTGGCAGGCGAGCGAGCTAGCTAGCGAGCGTCCCGCAAAGTCTGGCGAGGATTATACCTGGTGCGCTCATTAAATTGCCGTTTCAGCACATGCATAAACAGACCGAGCAGCCTCGTGTACTTGTCACCCCCGGCCAAACCGCACTAAGCACCTAAAGCACCTAAAGCACCTAAAGCACCTAGAGCGCCCAAAGCAGCCAAAGCAGCCAAAGCAGTCAGTGGTGCCCGGCCATCCGACTTGGACACTTTAATCCCGAATGGCACTCAGACGGCGAACGGCGACGTAAGTCCGCAAAAGCCAGCAACGGAAGCGAGCTCGCTGCATGTGAAGTGCATTCGAAACGTGCTTCTCGACAGGATTTCGGGTTTCAAAAACCATTTAAATTCCAGTTGAAATGCAGACGCAACAAGGCCCGCTCCCGACCAGCCCCAAAATCAATAGCCCAGTGCCAGAGAAACGCTAAAAAATTGAGAAACTAACAGGGCCAGCAATAGTGTACCCTGGAAATTATTTTCCACTAACAGGAGAGCGATTCGAGGACTCTCCGCAATAAACAGAATAAGTAGTCAGTGCGGAAATTTTGTTTTAATCAGGCGTGCTGCTATTTTTTCAGCTTTTTCTTATCCTGCATTGACCCAAATTCCCCGGATAATTGTTCTTTTAGGTAAATTCAAGTCAGTTTTCTGTATTTGGCAGGATAATAATTATTTTAAATCAAGTTTATTAGTAATTTATTGCCGGAAAACATTCGAAATGTATTGCTTTATAAATTCCTTAATTCTTAATTAAATGAGCAGAGCTCTAAGGACCTTGGCGAAGTGAAAATGCGAGAGGGAATATTCGAATGAGCAACGGCTGCCTTCAGCATCGATCGATTTGGTCGGGTAACTTTATTCAGCCCAATCAAAGCGAAATCAGAAACATCAAAAAGTCGTTTGAGGAAAGTTCTTTTATTTTATTTTTTTTTGGCCCAACAGAAGGGGAAAAACATCGATGGCATGATTATGCAATTATAGGGGTGTTTACAGGGCAGGAAATGCGGGCCAAAGGATCCGTGTAAAAAATAAACTGGTTTGTCAGGAAAAGCAGCAGCAGCGGCGGAAGTGGCAGGGCTCGCATTCAGTTAATTTGATTATGCGGCCAAACAAAAGTAATCATAATAATCCAAAAATAATAATGGAAACGGAAAGCAACAAACAGAGGAAGCGGCAAAAACTCCATTAACTCATAACTATTAACAACTACGGCCACCGACAACTCGTAAACAACGACGAAACTTATAATGGACACATGTACGGGCCACACACACACACACACACACTGCCATGGATGGCTTGGCACTACAAAACCGCATTACACACGGGCACACACACTGGCGCAGGCTTACAACCACAGGCTCATTATCCTTTTTAATAAAGCTTATCAATGCCAGGACATGCGAGCTGCCAGCAGCAGCAGCAGGAACATCAGCAGCGGGAGCAGTTGGGCAGCCAATTATCCAGGCTCACACTCACCCTCACACCTTGCACACTCTCGCACACACATAACTATCCTGGCCAAAGGATCCGCCGACAAGAGTGCTCCGGTGACAAGAACAACGAACAACCGACTGGCAGCAACAACATTAACAACGAACAACGAGCACCGAACAACGCCAGCGATGGGAACGACAAACAGTAAATTCAAAGATAATTTATTATAGCGACACCTGTAATTACCATGAGCCATAAAATAATACACACACATGCATCTTCCGCAGGCATCTGCACGAGTGTGTGTGATGTTGCCACTGTTCCCCGGCAGAGATTAATTGTGGCCTCGACTGGCAGGTATTGGGGCAGGCATCATCCTCTTGCCTCCTCCTGGCCCATGCCACTATTCTTACTTGCCTTTTTTTTGTTGTCCGTGTGCCTGCCATCTTAATCAGGACACACACGGGGCAAACTAAATATGAAATTGCCACATTTAATTGTGTTGCGGCAACAATGTTGGCTACACCACACACACACGCACACCCCGCCCATCATTCAACTTTTGAAAGTTGTCTCAATCCAGTAGCTTTTGTTTTGTGAATGCTCTTCGAAGCGAGGCAACAATGTTTCAGAATAAAGCCAGGTGTGCCACCTAAACTTTATACAAAATATCATGTTGAATATTTTATAAATTGCATTAAGTCTTTATTATAATTAGTTTACATTTCCCAGTAGCTTTTCTATTGTCTCTAATAAATTGCAGACATTTGTACGAACTTTGATAATAGTTTAATGAAATTTAATTAAATTTAGTCAGTTGGGATTACTGTGATATTCACTCTCTTGTAAGGCTTGGTTGCAATTTTGCTAACGCTTAAGGGAGAATATTTTTTGTGTTAGGGTATTCGCCGTTCTGTTTACCCAAGCTGGCGAAATCCCCTTTAGTTTTTTATTGTTTCTGCCCCGAGCTGGCAACACTTTAATCTTGTTCAGCGCACCGAGACACACGCACGTACATATTTTATATTTATGCCCCTGTTTGTCTGTCTGTCTGCCGCTCTAACTGACTGACTGGCAACCAACTGCCCCAGTGGCACCGCCCCACCGCCCCACTGTCCCCCTCGGCAAATCCCGTGACTGGTAGGTATTTTGTGGTCGTCGGTGCGGCATGAAACTAACAGCAAACAACAACCAGAGCAGCGCACACAGCACACGGGGCGGATACTTTCTTTCGCACAATACGCTTATCCTTTCGCATCCTGGCGTACCGCCGCCCCCTTCGCCACCGTTGATTGATGTGCTTTTGGCTTGGCTTTAGCCTTTAGTATGGCGCGGTTTCTCATTTTATTGCTTGTCGCTTTTTGTTTCGCTTTGGCCTTTGTCTACGGTTAGTTGTCCCGCGTCCTGCGTCCTGCGTCCTGCTTTCCGTTTCCGCTTCCCCTTCCTTTTCCTCATCCGCTTTCATGAGCCGTAGCGCAGTGCCAGTTCCGTAATCGCATACGTCAGAAATTATGTTCGTTCGCCATTTGAAATGACAACAATTTCCTCCTGCAGTCGTGTCACGTCACCGAGCTCTCTGGTGTGAGAAATCTTTTCGGCTGAAAAGCGCTGGAGGTGACTGCGACTGTGACTGAAACTGAAACTGAAATAGGGACTGCTGGTCCTGAGACTGGGGAGCCACTATCATCCGACTGTCTGCCGGATATCTTTTTAATTACACTAAAACGTGCCGAGTCCCGAATGGAGGTCACTTGGGCTAACGAGCGCACCGTCGCACTCCCTGGCTGTCCGCCTGTTCGCCTGCCGTGAACAAGGATCCATCCGTCACACGTGCAAAACTGGAGAAAAAAAAAGGAGTAGGACACACTAATCCGATTAGTTTGGGCTGACATTCTGCGCCGGCAAAGTGCAGCCGCCACCACACTCGTTCCCTGTCGTGGTCCCCAGTTTCGGCCCAAAGGATCCGACGGCCCATTCATTCATTTCATTCAAATGTGACAAGCCGACAAAATCCAAAAAAGGAAAAGCAAGTCCCAGGCCAGACAACAAAAGTGGAATAATTAAAAACAACGAAAAAGCGTGAAAGCGGAGAAATAAATTTATCCCGGCAAACATGCTAGAAAGTGGGTCGACATGAAAACTAGATTTGTCGGTCCAGGCGGGCCCAATTTGGTGACAATTTTTTCAGTTCAGGAGCTGCAGAATGCATCCGACCATATAGCCATATAGATGTGCTATATTCAATGCCTCTTCTTCCGTCCCGGGCACTTAAGCGCCAACCTTTCGTTCGTCCTGTCCAAGGACGTTCATTTTTATCACATAATATTTTATTTTAACGGCAATAAAGCGTAATTTAATGAGCCTATAAAATGAAAATACATTAGGGGGCAGACCTCGTCGCAAAAGGCAGTTCCACCCGACGTCAGCAGCCTCACTGGCTCTGGATCCTTGTTAGCAGGGACGAATACCTGCGACGCCTCCCCCATCATCCAGGCCATCTGTCAGCGCGGCTCATTTTTATGCCAAATTAAATGTCTTCAAGCTCGGCCGAGATTTCCCGTTAGTTAGAACGACATGTAGAGAAAACTCCAGGGTCCCTACTAAAAAGCTTTTATAATAATATACCTTTTATTATATGGATTATATGGATTATATGATTACATGTAAATATTTCTATCTTTTCACATATTTAAAACCATATTTAAGTTCTGAAATAAGTTAAAGCAATATATTTAAACTACTAATGATTCAGATAAGATCATTTCAATATGGATATCAGATGAGCAGGATGGAAGTGATGTTTTTTTCAGTGGCGAGAGATACCTGAATATAATACAATTTACACATTTTAGCAACATTACTCATAAATATATAATAAAATGGGCGGATATGGAATTAACCCTACCATTAAGATTACATTTTATTGAATACCCAATCAGATTCTAATGTTTCGATATTGTTCCAGTGTGGGAGGACATTTATTAAGAGACGTCCGCTTCGTTTCGCTGCTCTGCTGCCATCCCATTTCTTATACAATTTTCGCTGTCGAGCATATTACACATACGCCCCATATTTCTCGTGTTTACCAAGTCTCTTGGCCTTCTTCTTGGCTTTTTCTTGGCTCGTGCCAGCCAGTGGCCCCGACAGGCCCCGATGTGCCCCCGCTTGCATGTCTGGGAACAGTTCAGTGCCTGTTATTCTGACTGCGACTATTTATTCGCTGTCTTCCTTACATGGCATGACATTGACTTTTATTTAAATGATTTCTCTCCACTGCCACTGCAGGCCGCCACGGCGGGGATTGGGCCTGAGCTGGCGTTCGACTGGCGTGGCATATCCTTGAATGGCAATAGACTGCTCTGCTCCTGCCTTCAGCTGTTTGTTTTCGCCTGGCAGCCATTGTGCTTGTTGACTGAATGCAACTTGTAATAAATATTGCAGGCGTTCCACTTCCTCGGCTGGCTGCTTCCTTTTCCCATAAATATTTGTTAGCCGTTTACTTTGCCATTGCTGATTTGTGATATTTGCTGGAAAATACTCTTCGCCTGCACTGAGGCAGGAATGCAGTTAGCATTTCGCATCTTACAGCATTCGGGAGCAAATTGATCGCATAAATATGGACATGTCCTGTTCCTGTAAATGGCTGGCTCTTAAGTATGCAACACATTTGCAATGAATTCATATTAATTACCCCGATAAGAGCAGCTTTCCCGTAATTCCACGCTGCACAGTGGGACGTTCTCTCGATATCTCAAATGGTCAGACATTTTCAAGCATTTAAGTTGGGCAATAAAGAAAATATAAACTTAAAACAAGGCTAAAAAGTAATTAAATTAATCCACTTAAAAGATAATACGTATTAGAAGTGTCTTTTAATTTTTTTCTAAGAAAATATAGAAAACTGACCTTTAATTTTGATTGCGGTTCATAAATTTAAATATTTCATGAATAGATCGGTAAATAGATAATACTTTTGTATATAAAGAGGTCGTTGTTGCACTAAATAAAAATGTTGATAAAGCATATTAATATCAGAATTGTACAAAATTAGGTAAAATTACAGGAAATCGTGACGTCATAATATTCTAAACGGAACGACAAAGAATCAAGTGACAGATATCTTTGGATACTCTGTAAAAATACGAAAAGTACATTAAACACTAATTTATATAACTTCTTGTCTTCTCTAGATATTTATTTCGATTTCGACATATTATATCAGCTAGACTTCAGCCTTCTTTATTTTAAATGAATATAAGAGTACATCTTTTTCGGTTCCTATTCCATTTGAATTACAAATATTTGAAAAGCTGGCCACTGTGCTGTCCGCCCTAAAGGCCATTTCAATATGAAAGCGACATAAATTTGGCCGAAATGCAAAATCGATTGCATTCCGCAACATTTGCCAAGGGACCGAGTGAGGGAGCGATGGGGGGAGAGGAATTGGCATATGCAATGGCCATAATGCAGGCAGGAAGGACATTAGGATGTGCGTGCGCTTGGGTGGGGTAGTGGGAGTGTGGGTTTGTGGGTAATCAGAGCGGACACAATACGAGCGAAATAAATTTTTAATTAACCCAAATTTCGAAAACTAATAAAATGGCACAATGTACGTTCCAACGGACAGTAGTGACATGCAATGAGGCCTTAATAATTTACCAGGACATATACACAAATACAACCAGTTATGGTTATCCTCCGGTACGCCCCGCCTCCCCGGACAGTTTTACTGTTTGTTCAGCGGGCGCAAAATTGATTTGACGCCGACGGGCAAACAAGGATCCAAACATTGTTATTATGCAATTACGATGTGCGGCAAGGCGGTCCAGAGTTAATGTCCTGCATGATTATTAAAATATTTCCGAGTCCCTCGACAAACACCGAAGGCCAGCGCTCCTCCCGTGTGCTCTGTGTACATTTCATATAACAAATCGTGTGCAAACAATGTCACAGCAACACCTACGCCCGCTCCGCAGTCGCGTTTGGCAATCAAATATTTGCGCAGGACGAACGGAGGGGTGGGGGCGGACCGGAAACCGCTGCTAAATGCCAGCGGATGTGGGGCGCAACAAGCGGAACACCAGGAGGCTGCTGGCCAAAAACTTTGCCAATTAAACCAGAACCACTTAACCCAAAGTGATAACCCAAATGCCCCAAGCAAATCATGACAGTGCCGGGAAACCAGAAGCGTGGCCACTGGCAGCGCCAATTCTCCCAGCAATTAACTGGCTGTAGGTCGCCCGAAAGCGGGCCTCATTCTATTAACAACCGGCGGGTGGTGCGGCCTTGAACTGACAGCCGGGCCGCCGCTTACGCTCAGTTAGCCCCGGGCAGCTCATAAACAATTTAAAATGTCATACACGGCGTATGCGCAACGCCATCGCTTACGCCTGCCAATTAAATACTAGGTTAGGAATTATTTAAGCCCCGCCAGCAGGGCAACCTCAAGGCGGGCAGCGAAGAAGGCAAGTCGTAAACAAGGCCCATACACACAACTACACCCGAACACTGGCTTGAGTTTACGAGCTCGGGCGAAATACGTAAAGTTGTTTTTACGGCACCCACGACTACGTTTGCGACGCATGAATGACACATATGGGCATTTCCATAGAACGCGATATTCTCGCACTTTGAGCCATAATAAGAAATGAAGAAACCGGCCACGTTTTTATTTCTTTCAAGACAGTTTTATGAGCAATATAGAAGCATCTTGGTTTGTCAAGCAAAGATCTAAGGATATTTAAAGTAATTACTTATATATCCGCTTGAGTTTTAAAAATTATAATATGAAATTATCTTTTTAATACGTATGTATGTAGTACATGTCATTTTTCTGTTGTCTGAAGTATAGATATTGAAATATTACTCTGAAATTGTTAATGAAAACTTAATAATTCAAGAAAGAATTTATAAAAGCTGCAAGGAAATATTTAAGAATTCTATTTAAAACTAGAACTTCTCTCATATTATGTTTTCTTATAAAAAATGTAGCTTAAATCCAAAAAATCCTTTGTATCGCCTTACTATTTCGTAAAACTCCTATGGAAACGCCCATATGTGTGTGTGTTTATAGGGCTGAGCTTTGCTGGGTGCTGAATGGCCGTGTGCTGCTGTGTTTGTGGTATCAGTGGCCAAGTAATTAAGCAAAGTACAATTTCGTACCATTAAGTAATTTCACTCCATTCATTGACTCACCGACCGACTGGCCAACTGGCACTTTGACTCAGTGCCACTCCGCTGCCCCCGTCCTGCCCCCTTTCCCTTTTCCCTTCTCCCATTCCCATTCCCAGCTTGTTGTTGTTAATTTATCGCCGGAGCAAATGGACTTTCATGGGCATCAGCAGTGGGCGAGTGCATAATGCCCGCACCGCCCGCGCTGCGTATGGGTAATGTGTTGGCTCATTTACGTGTTCGTTTCGCTTTCTATTAAAAAGGATTTCTGGGCAAAGGCAAAGCTTATGCTCGAACGCGGCGTCTACTTAACATGTGGTCCACCTGTTCCGACTGTCTGTCGGTCGCACTCCCTCCTCCTTTCGGCAAATGCCGGGCGTAAAGTATGCTACAGTAGGTCAGATGTTATCCTTTTTGTTCTGTCCGCTCGGGGTGGGGCTGTGTTTATGGTCGGTTAAGTCAGTAAGTAAATTTTAATGCTCTTTTCGGTTAGTTTATCTTTGCCTTATTAATGTCTTCGGGAAGTGGGGGCCTAGTGGGGTTAGTGGGAATATCTGGCAGGAAAGGCGGCAGCCTTCGACATGCATTTCGATGGGAATTTCGGGTCGCAAACAAACTTCTCCTTGGGCCGTTGTTGTTACAAGGAATAACAATAACGGAACCGAGAGCCAAAAAGGAAGGCCCCCACGTCCTGTCTGTATGTCTGCCCCTTTGCCCCTCTGCCCATCTGCCCGTCTGTCTGCCCGGCTCTGTGTTGTTTGTCCCCACTCAGCAGGTTCCGATGCCACACAATTGGCCAAATGCCATGCCAACAAGGGAGAGGCCAAGGAAAACACACAAAAATTGAAACCAGTGCCGCAACCGCCAGTTGGTAACTGCCGACTGGAAGAGTATCAACCACAGGGGCACACAGATGCGGAGACGGGACCGGGAAGACACACTGGCGCACAATGCAAATGTGGTTGGGAGAGGACACAGGCGGAATCGGAATCGGAGTCTGCTGCCGGATTAGCCGAGTGTCCTGCATGTAAATCGGAAAGTAGTTCATGTTGATCGGCATTTGATTCGGCCTACAAATTGCCGACAAGAAGAACTAGAAGAAGACCCCAGGTAAGACGTCGAGTACATGGGCCAAAAGGATACATCCACATGCGTACATGTATGCACATAAATAATGATGCAGATGGCGAAACGGAAAAATTTATGAGCATCGAAAATAACAGGATGCAGAGAAGCGACAAACATAAATTAAATTCCCTGGCAGACAGGACAAAAGTGCCGGTGCTGCACAAATTAATTTAATCAAAATTGCGCCAGTGCCGGCAAATGCTGAAAGTCAGCAGAAACTAAAAAACCGAATGGAATTCAAATCAAATTATATGTCAAGAGCAAACTGCAAGCTGCAGGCCAAGGATTCCCAATTCCAGTGGAAATAACCATGGCAATGCGAATGGATTTTCGACGGCGAATGCACCGCACATTGTGGCCAGTGGGATCCGGCCAATCAGAGGACTCCGTCTCCGCCGGACTCCTCCAGCATGTGTGTGACAAGCTGATGAATAATGTCGCCCGGCTCCAGCTCGGAAACTTGCTCCTGCGGGGATCGCTGGAGACCGTTGCCAAAAGGGTCAGGGCTGAAACAAGGGCCAAACAAACTTCTATACATTTAAAATGTTTTTCAATAAAAGTTTATCGTACTGCAATTGTTTTTCCCAGCTCCTGCTGCCCTTATTTTCTCCGCGACTCCACTTCACCTTCAACAAGATGTCGCAGCTTCGGATTCCCTCTCCTGCACAGAGAACAAATACGTTTTCCAGTTTCAGTGGCAATTCCCACAAATGGTTTATTCATTCTGTGATTTCCCATCAAATATTGATTAGAAGCAGAAGTAACTTTCCCCATTGAATGACGCTTTCAATTTTATTATTTTGGTTTGGGTTATTTCCATGCTCAGCCAACACTGAATATAAATTGAAGACACCCTACAAAATATCTGAATTATTGTGCTATAGCTTTTGCTCAGTTTTTCCCAGTGCAGTCCTCGGCTGTCAGTTCAATTGTTTTGCACTTGAGTGGCAATTTATCTTAGCAGCGAAGAGAAAAGCAGCCGGCGACTGCTTACAATGCATTTCCGGCACGGAGCCGGTCTGAGTGCCACACACGAGTGCATAATCCTTTTAAATACAACTTGACTGCAACTACGACATGTCCTTGCCAAGAACTAGAATACTACAAGCACTCTGGAGGAGGACTTGAGCAGCCGTACACCGTGCGGAGAGCAACTTGTTGGCCGAGTTTTCCGCCCCACGCTCCTGCAGCTCCTCCCACATCTGCTGCGAAATCAGGACAATCAATTGAAATTAACATTTAATTAGGCGAAGAAACGGCAGCCGTAATCGCGGACAGTCCGCCTGAGCCCATTCGAAAGCTATTTTACGCCAGAGGACATAAATAATTTTATGAGGGAGTGCGCAGCAGAGCGGAACCGGCCAGGACATAAAACGAGACAAACAATGCGAACCGAATGTCCACCCAATAAAAGGCAGTTGGCTGTGAAAAGCGGGCATTTAAAACTTGATAAGTAATTAAAAACTGGGCGTTGTAGCGGGACTATCCCCGAGATAGGGGATATCTCCGGCCAGCAGGGCCATAAAAAATATGAGTGAGGTGCGTTCGGCGGCGAGCAGCCACAAAGTTGTAAAGGATGAAGTTGCCATTGGGGGCAGCCCGTAAAGTGCGGCACTGGAACTGGCAGTTGGAGGTGGGTGGAGGGGTGTCGTCTAAGGACATCGGATCGCAGGGCGGGCGACTTGTCAGACATGGCTAAATAAAACACGAAAACTATGTGACAAAATGACACAAACGCACTTGCACGCGGGCGATGGGAGGGAAGGGCTTACACTAAGACTGTCGAGAAAATAAAAATAATAAAAGTAATGGCAACAACAAACTGTGACGTACGAATGAAAAGAAGTCCTGCCATACATTCGCAGGAGCGAGACGGACTGCTTTGTTGTAGCAACGGGGCGAATGGAAAGCGAGGCAAAGGAGCTCGCGAACGAATTTCCCATAAAAACTGGAAAAAATGAAAGAAAACGAAGAGGTTTTGGGGCGGGGGCTGCTCCCTTCTCTCAGGCAAACTATTAACAGAGCACCAAAGTGAGAAAGATTCAGAGAGGGAGCGGGACGGCGGGGAGAGAGTTAAACTAGGTGAAAGCCGCACAAAACGACATCGTTGACAAAGGCAACTGGGGACGGGCAAAAGGAAAGGGGCTGCCGAAAGGGGTGCCGAGGAAAAGGTAACGCTAAAAATGCCAAAAAGTGAGGACGTGAACGGGTCCCAGCGTGTGTGTGTGTGTGCGAGGATGCCTTTTATGTGCTGGGCAGCCATTTGTAGTTTATTGTTAGCAGGGTGTGTGTGTGGGTGTGGATGTGAGTGTGTGTGGGTGTGTGCACCGTTATCACTTTGGGCCCTGTCTATGAGCAGCAGCAGCCGTCGAGATGCCCATAAAATAATATTTTATGATCTGCGGTCGTTGCTCTCCCCCAAGGAGATTTTCGTTTCCGAATTTGTTGCAATAGGTTGAGAGGCAGCCGAAAAAATAAAACATAAAAAATGGGCTAACAAATCTGGCCCCAATCCCACGCATCCCCCACCGCCACTATACTTGAAATAAAGATCCCGGCTTAAGCTTACACGTAAGTTTCCCGAGCTCCTCAGCCGTTCCGGTGCTCCCGGAGCTAAAGTTTATTTTCGCATTCACTCGCTACGTGAGCGCATTTCGGAACTGAGTGTTAACAGCGAGTGCAGTCCTAATCCCCACCCGCAGGGCATTTGTCCCCCACCACTTGCCGCTTCAATTGTTGTTTGCCATTTTCATTTGCTGCTCTCTTGTTTTTTCCCGGCAAATATTTGCATGGCCCGCGCTTAGTCTGCTGCACTTCCACCTCCATCTCCACCTGTTTTTCCCGGCAGAAGTGTCACCTCAAGGTTGCTGCAGTTTCCTGTGGCCCGCTTTCCTCAAGCACCGCTGTTTCCGTTGAGTGGCGACAACGGTGCGTATGCGTAATATTTAATTGCCCTGTTACACCCATTGTCTGCTTCCCCGTCGCTCCCGCAGCCATTCCGCCATTCCGTCCATAATGCCAATCAAAAGTCAATGCTATAAGCATTCAATTGTTTGCCACCGCCGCCACCGCCGCACCCATACAAACACGCCAGCACACATCCAGAAGCACGCGTCCATGCACGCTCAAGAACCCCACGAGGACATGATTCATCTGTATGAATTTTTACCACGCTCCCTCGTACAATTTGTACACTCTCTGGATGGGAACAGAGAGTTTCGGGAACATCGCCTACTTCAGGCAGTGGGTAATTGTCTTTAAATTTAAAGTCTTGATTTTGTTCAAGAATTTATGTACTTTCTATTTTGTTTTCAGTCTGTTTTTTCATTTTTATAACATTTATATTACGATTATATTGTCTATTGAAGATTAAATTAATGGTAATTTCTTAAAAGAGAAACCTGTAAAGGTTTCCTGTAAAGGCTGCTTAAGTTAATTTAGTTTTAATTTGCCTAAGAAGATGGACATTCCTTTAATAATTCCGTTGTGATATATATTTATTTCACTCCGTTTAAATATGTATTTGTTTATATATTTATTTCAATTTGCTTTATAAATTTTCTTTATAAACATATTCCGTTCTATTCGATAGCTCTGAAACGTATTTAAGCCAGCGTATTTAAACTTCGTTTTGCTGTTGACACTTCCTCATTTCCTTTTTGGTCCTATTTCACTTTACTGATTTTCCCAATCATTTTCGCGAGTGCGCCGCCGAGAACAAAGCCATCCCGTTGCCGCCTCCCCGCCGATTTCAACCTCTGCCGTCGCCGACATCGTGCAAACAAATGCGCATAAAAATCCATTATTTTAGCAAACACAACACGCACACATACACACCCTCAACCTCACACTCACCCTCACCCTTTTACAATGGCAATGCATTGCCGTGCAGAGGACGAGGGCCAGCTACAAACAATTTTTTCTGTGCGCAAAATAAATATAAAAGCGTTGAAACGAAAACATTTTGGAACAATATAAAAATTGCAAAAACCAACTCGTTTCGAGGGTGCGAGGTGGACATGGCTGCAGCAGAAGGGAATGGTGCACGACCTGAAAGAGAAGGGCGTGGGACGAGGGCCGGCGTTTATTGGCAACAGTGTTGCTATTTGTGTAAACGACTCGTAAAATTTTATGTTGAAGCTGTTTCATAGTAGTGGAGGCGCTGGCTCTTTTCCGGCGCGTTATTCCTGCGTAATTCCCGGTCCTTGGCCTGTCCCTCAGTTAAGTTACCAGTGACACGTGTTGGGTCAGGGTTCAGAGGTAGGCTGGATTGAGTTGCTCGCGCAGAATGATTGTAAACACTGATCGGTATTATGCGGGAGGGGCGATCCCCAATCCTGCCGAGATGCGGTGCATTTCCCTTCAATTTGTTTTGTTGTCAGTTCCAGCAGAACTGACATCTATTTTATGTTGCAGCTGCATTTCAATTTCGCCCTCCACGAGTGGAATACATGTAAATATTGGATATTGATTGCATTTCGCTTCGCCTGCCAACTTGTCAATGTCAACAAAGGGGTGCAGGCGGCGGCGGCGGAAGCGGGGAAAGTGCGTGATAGATCGCTCAACAATGGCGCCAGCGGAAAAGTGGAAAACTTTTATTGAAATTCATTAGTCGAGCGCTGAAAAACTTTGCATATTTACTTCCACCCTGTCATATAATTTCCCCTCTTGTTTTTTTTTTACGGATCTAATGAAGTGCAGCTGACATTTGGCTGTAATTATGACGGGCACTCTGGGGGAAAATGTGCAACTGTCACCGAGTATTCGTATCACGGCGAAATGCATGACAGACACTGCTCCCCTCGATGCTCAGTTCGGTGGGCAAGGCACCAGAGCAAAGATTTAATTTGCTGATGAAGTTCGTTTGTCTGCAGTCCCTTCAGCTGCTGTTTGCTCCCCGATACCAGCTCCCTGCTATGCAAATAGCCCAATGCCGGGTCCTGTCACTGCTGCTCCTGCTGCTGCTGGCAAATATGATCCACTGCCGAATTGGTCGAGCTAGGGGTCCAGCCAGCCGTGTGTGTGCTCTGGATTCTGTGCCCCAAATTAGAAACAAATTTGTTTAATTCAATAAAAAAGTTGATTAAAAGCAATGCAGGCTAATGAGACCCGGCATGTGCAGTCGGTGAGGAGATCCAATTACTGCATTCCCTCCTGAAAATAATAAATACCTGCAGGCTAGTCCGGTTTTATTTCAAAGTTGCTGAAATGTGAGGCACTTTCTGAGCTAAAACCCAAATGGAGAACTTTCCGCTTTCCCTGCTTACTCAGCATTGAGGTCACACAACCGCGTAATTTTGGGGCTTTTCTGGCTCTTCCGCTGCATATATTCGTCCTCGTATTTGTTGTATTTCCCCGGATATCAGGGACGCCCAAATTTCTGCGTGCCAGGCGGATATGGCTTAATCTCGTTACCGACGAGTGGAAATATGGCCAGGGCAAGGGTTAAAAATTAATGACGCGTTCCGGGACCCAACACAAATGTTGTCAAAGGCATCAAAGTGCCCGCCCACACACACGCGCACACTACCTCGTGCGGAGAGCGTTTCCAATTAAGCCAATCGAGCTGTAAAGAGCAAACCGTGAAGCGGCGAGGAAAGGGAAACAAGGGGCACCGGGAAAGGCGCGTAATTAAAATTTAATTTGCGCCCAAAATTAGACTATGAAATTTCAATAAGGCTCGTCGGATGCTCGGCGGAGAAAAAGCAAATATTGTTCTGCCAAAAAAAGCAAATGGTAACAAAGTAAATTAGTTACATTTTGCAGCGAAAAACCCTTTGTTTATACGCACCCAAGTGGATGAGTGGGAGCTGAAAGGACGAAGAGAGATTGCGGAGCCAGCACAAGCAAGAATTATTTATATTTATTTATTTTATCATAATATTACATTAAATTAATTTGTTTTCATTTTAAAACAACTTAAATTTGTGAAAGTATATTCTCAAAACGTATTTTAGGGGTTTCGGTATAAATTAGACTTATTTGATCATTCAAATTATATTTTATGTAGGCATCCATTGATTTCTATGAAAATATTATATTATATTAAATATATAGTAATAGAAGTAATTACTATATTATTTATAAAGGGTAAAAGCTTTGGGGTTTGGCCAATTTAAATACTACAAATTAACCTATATAGTAACAATTCTCCTCGCGATAATGGGAACTAGATTTTGCTCTGTGCATGCCAAGCTTAAATAAATAAAGAAGTGCCTGCTTAGCAGCCAAGATACAAGACAAACATGGCGACACATGCCCTTCCGTTCGCTTTTCCCTTGGCCTCGTGGCAAGCCGGGCGCATAAATTGTCAAAACGAAGTGTTTGGATTAAGCTAAGAGTTGTGCTTGCGGTGCGGAGCAGACCGTGACCTCGCCCAGCCGCAGTGGCTAAGACTGCACCGCCGTCTCCCATCGCCCCCACCTGCCGACCAATTTATTTATTCGCATTTAAAACTGATTTATGTGCGGGGCAGAAGCGACAGCTTCCCCTCCCTGGCCGGCAACCACGTGAGTTGCGTCTTTAATTTAGCTGCCAACCAAATCCTGAAACGTTGAACCAGCCATTCCCTTCTCCCTTCCCCCTTGCCCGACCACATCCGCCTTCTAGGCAACCACGACGTTGGCCACAAATGCATTTTCAATGGAATTTCTCACTTGGTAACGTGTGTTCGGCTCCCGGAGCTCCACTTGTCCCGGAGCTGCCAGCGATTTATGTGCCACGCTTCCACCCCGGGCTGCTCCGCTTAAAGTCGGACTTACCTTAAATCTGTTTTGGCACAATATAAATACCCACACTCCGCCCGGCCAGGCAGCGATTCCCTTTTTTCCTGCCAGGGCTGCCAGGCAACCGAGCCAAAAGAAGCTTTACATGGTGCACACTCTCTGGGAAAATCTGTTATCGCATTAACAATTTCCTACTAATTTCGACGCACAGACAGGGTCGCTTGGTGGCGAGGGGAAATCCAGTAAATATAATTAAATTGCGTGCAAAACTAACCAGCACACTTGGGGGAGGAAATGTGGCCGAAAAGGGCATGGTGTCCGCCTAATGCTCTTACCAGCAGCGAATGGATGTTGCCGCAACTGTTGTATAATTACCTATTCCGACGGCTTTTGATGCAAAGTACATTTAAATACTTTATGTGAAAACTATAACTGAATGAAATGTTGCCAAATATGTAATAAATTCTAGTTTACTAAAAAGAATGCGGCGAGCGAGTAAGCTCCTTGGAAAGAGTGTGACACATGGGCATCATAATTTTATTAGAAAGCAGCCTTGCCGGGCCACAAAAATCAGGAACAGAAGCCTTAATGTATATTCCAATTGTATTTAAGTAATTATGCCAGGAAAACAAGAGCCAGTGTGTGGGGAGCTTTAATATTTGCTTTGTCATTTATTCACAAAAATCTTCAATGTATATGCATGTACAAGTAGATATAGAGCATGTTATTTATGCCGCCGGCGGCAATTCACAAAAGCGAACTAAGCCGCTTGCAGACACCGAGGGAATCGGTCGGGTAAGATCTTACAAGGACATTGTGGGCACGCAACAATGCAGAGGCGGCGGCGGAGGTGGAGAGAAGGTGGCCACGGCCTCGACTTAAGTCCTTGCACATCAACTCAATTGATGACCCTTTGGCAGTTTAACTGCCTCAACATCGCTTAATGTGCACTCCATCAACATAAATCACTCATACGTCACGTTAAACACGCTCAAACTTCAAATGACGTGTATTTAAGCCGGGGGGGGGGCTGGAGCGGTGCGGTGCGGGGAGACACGGGGCACACGGCCATGGCCATAAATTAATTAAGCCTGCCCGCCGCTCTCTCGAAGGTCCAAGTTCGCGGCTCCACCCCCTTGCGCTCCGCCCCTTAAGCTGCAATTAAACTGTAAAAGCGAAAAGCGAACGGACCGGCAGCGATGGCGGCAACAGCAAATTACAACCATTTACAATTAATTTGAACAACACGCTGCCATGCAAATGGCGTGCCATGGCTCATAACTTCCAATGGCCACCGAAGCTCGCCCGCACACCCCCACACCCGCGCACACGCACACACACTAGCATAGCGACGCACTCTTTTTGAGCCATTAAAAAAGGACCAAGCCAAAAAGGCAAGCAACGTGCAAATACTCAATTAGCATATCAATAAATCAAGGAAAGAGTGTCGGCGGGGCCACGCCCTCCGCTACCGTCCAGCCCTCGTCCCGCCCCGCCTTGGCGGGGTAATCAAAATTTAGTTAACAACGCCAAACAATTTATTAACTCACTGTGAGCCACGGGGTGCGACCTTGAGGCTGCCAACGTGACGTATACGTAATCTGATGGCGTGCCAACGCAATTAATCAAGACGTCCTGCGGCTGAGCCGTATTGGATTGCACTTTTGTTAGCGGACACCTGAATGTTCCATGGGTGGCGAAGGTGAGAGTGTTTCTTTTTTTTTATCAGAGGTGTCCACGGAAGCGTCAAAAACGCCACTTAATAATTAATGTCACTCTGCTGAATTGAGTGCACATTAATTTGTAAAATGTTGCGAGTTTGGGAATCGAATCAGTTGCTTTAGAGATGTCACAGCGCTCACTGGTTCTATTTCTGTTTGTGAGTAGAGGGAATAATGATATGGTACTGAGAGTTATCGCTATTGAAAATCCTAGCTCTTGATCTGGTTCTGTGCATTGATTTACTGCGAAATCAACTGCAAGTCGGAGAGAAAGAAAGCCGCAGTATGTAAAAACTGAACCACATGAAATATGTTACCAGTACCACGTGTTCCACCAGGACCTATCGATCAAATGCTGTCAATTAACACGTCCCAGCATGGACAAAGGAATAACAGAGTGCCGCAGGACGCTGAACTTGCCCAGTCACCGGAAGTTCAACTTTGCCGAGCTCTATACGATCAATATGGTGAGCAGAGGAGCAAGAGCGAGGCGACCCTGGTAATGTGCAATCTCTTATAGTGCGTCGAGGAGTGCAACTACATCAGCTCTGGGTACATTGAAGTCGATCCGCCCTACCGATTGGATCTGGCCAACATCCGCATCAACCTGAGGAGCATCATGCCCCAGCCGCAGCTGGAGTCGATTCCCTTCATGGTGGACGCGTACAACAAGTGCGAGGTGTTCCGATCGCTGCATGGAAGCCGATTCACGCTGCACCTGCCGGATGTCGAGTTTATCGAGGAGCCGTGCAACCCCTTCGCCCAGCAGCTCACCATTTGCGTTCGAATCCATGCCATGCAGAAGTGTCCCAATCAGTTCTACGTAGACAGCGCGGAGTGCCGATCGGCCAGGGAATACTTCAGCCAGTGTGTTGGCGATATCGAGGCAAATCTCGCCTAGAAATCGGCGTAGAACGAGGGGAGTCGCTGTGAAAACTTCAACTATAGTATTTCTTGGAAAATAAAGGAAAAAGTCATAAAAGTCATAGATGAAATATGGCAATTCGACTGTATGTTCTGGTGCGGGCGATTCTGCTCTTGGCTGCAGTGTCAAAACTGCAAATTGAATCACACTCACACACAGACCTCCTCGCATGTCAATGTCCTCTGCTGACTTTGCATAACTTCGTCTGCTGCTGCTGCTGAGAGTCCTGCACATGTCCCCCATCTCTCCCGCCACGGTCCTTTAAACTTGTTAGTTTTTTGGCACTTTTTTTTAACACATACACATTACATGTAACTAAAACGAGGGTATGCTAAGCTTAAGGGAAACTTGGTTGCGAATTCCTAAAACGATTTAAAAGAAGACCAAGATTTTATATGTTTGCCAGAATATTGAAACTAATTTACGTGAAATTCCTGCGTTCATATAATCAAAATTAATTCTAATTTTCTCATCACTTTGAGTCCTTTAAAACTCCTTTTGGTATATCAATCCTCCGAATAGATTGCCATAAACAAAAATCCTGATCCGTTGAGTCCAGTAAGAATTTCTAAACTAATATTCTAAAACGAAACTTTTTTAATTGGTATTTAATCCATCAAACATTTTTAATGTCGCTTATAAAGTAATACCTATTCGATCCTTTCGTGTTGGCATCTCTCTAGTCAAGTCAGCAGCAAAAGTTGCCGTTATATATAACACGTCTGTCGGTCTGTCTTCGGGTGGTTTCACTGTGTTCTTTTTTTGTCGGTGTCGCAGGACATGTTATGCAACTGGAATAAAGGAGCAGAATTTATGTGCTAGCTAGAGGACTGTGCCAGCCAGGCTTCAGCTCCTCTTCCCCACCCTACGATGCCGATGTGTCTGGCTTTGCAGCGTCAGGTTAAACGGGATTTATGTCCTTTAAGACATGCAGTCTCAGCCTGTTTTCTTAAAACAATTAACGTATTACGGGTCTTCTCTTTGCTTTCGCTCTCTTTATCTCTCTCTCTCGCTCCCACTGCCTGCTGCCAAATCCATCTGGGCTCCGTGTTTGTTTCTCCGCCGTGGAGTGGGCCCTGTCCTGATTTGCATTTCCTGCCGACTCGAGAAACTGGCTGGCAAGGCGGCAACCGGAGGCCCCGGACTGACAATCAAAGGACTTTGGCTTGCCTTGGCATTTTTCTTTAATTACGCCCTCGAGTCAAATTAAAAGCAAATGATAGTTGTCTCCTTTCTGCTGTATCCTTTTTCCCCAACAACCAGCTCCCGGCGTCGTTAGTTCGTTCGTTCTCTGCGGCTCTCCAGGATCTTCCAGTTTACTTAGTCAAATCAAAGCTTTCAAGAAAATTGTTTTCCCTTCTTTCCGATGGTCAAACTGCTGACCAAGGACCCAGTCGTCGGACACATTCGCACACATTCAAGACTCCTCGTTACATGGAGACTGCTTTGTTAGCTGCATGATGTCCTTGAGTGCACTCGAGTCGGAGCTCGAGAGCTTGAGGTTTTTGCGGCCAATAATTTGTGTAATTAAGTGACCACCAACCGCCCCCTCCCACTTAATTGCTTATTTGTGTAGCTAATTAGTTGGGTATTGCCAACAAACATGAGACGGCCGTTATCCTGCAGAGGGCAGAGCATGATGCTGTACGATGCAGAGTGGCTCGGCTCACCGGGCTCACTTTTTTCCCACTTCCATCCGACGATGTCTAGCACTCGTAATTAAAAAGGATCCATAAAAGCGACGCGGACAGACACAAAAAGCGAGGCACGTGTGTGTCCCTCATCCCCCGAAGGCTCTTCCCGACTGCCAGGCTGCCAGGCTGGCAGTCTGCATAATTCAGGCAGGATTCTCCACCACTGCACCACCGTGCATAACAAGCTGGCGAAGCTGGCGGGGCTGGCAGCGTGCAATCAAAATTATTATAATTGCGACGCGTTCGCCATTGTGCGACAACAATGACTTCCGCTTCCGTGCTGAAATTCGCCTGTGCCAGTGTCTGTGTCCCCGTCTGTGTCCTGTGTGCCATGTACTCGGTGCATTGTTTTCCATGGCGGAGCAGCGCATTAAGTGCCTGCAAAAGACGCGCAACAAAGTGAACAGAGCCCCGGGGAGGAGACGGAGCTCGCTGAGAGATGGGGACAACGTGCTCAAGTCCTGCCCGAGTGCGGTGGGAGTGAAGTTTCGGAGGGGGACACGTTTTGTGCAACCAGTTAGCATATTAGAGTGAAAGCTTATCACTGAGGACGGGAACCTGGACGAAACTGCTGCCGCTGCATCTAATCAATCAATCGAGAAGGCACTCAATCAGCAGCCAAGTCAAACATCGAGCCCAAACCCTAATGAAATAATTCAATTTACGCTTGCCTTTGGTATGATTATGATTATTATTATTACGACTCTGATTATCGAAGTTACAACTCCGACTGGCCGAATTAATTTGGACAAAGTAGTGTTCCTGTTGGCACAAGCAAATGCTCGGCCCGCCTGTGATTGGTGGCCAATCAATTGAAGTGCCAGCCACACGCAACGTGCAATTTAATCAGTTTAATTAATAAGCAACATCGATGGCCCTGGCAATTGTCCGTCATTGTTTGTCATGACCATAATCAGTTGCCTGAATGGCAGCCCTGATTGCCACTGCATCAAAGTTGCCTATGTCTTGGGCCAGGTCCTTTTTAATTGGCTTATTTATGGCCCGCGACCACTCCTGGCAATGCCTATATTTGACCGCCTCCCGCCGATTTATCTAAATGAATTGTTACTGCCGCGTATTTGTCACAATTCCGATTGGCCTCTATCGGTCGGTCGCCAACCCGTTTTCCGCTCCTAATGGCCTCGCATGCGACAGGTAAGGCAAGTCCTGCCGCGGAAAAACCCCTTTTTGCATATTTAGGAAGCTCAGCACCGGGAAACACTCGACTGGGCGGCCAATTTCGTTTCGGTATCCAGGATGGATTTAAAGGGCAACCCCTAGTTCGTGATCGATGGCCATAGACATTAATGGTGCTAAGTGGGCCATAAAGCCAAATGAAACTTTGCGACGACTGCAGTTGAAGGCGGTTCTCCTACATATTATATAAAAATTACATACATAAATTCGAGTGGCCACTTGACTGCCATATGAATCCGCACACACACAGACTCACACTCGCCCCGGCTCAAGTGGGGCTCTCAGACGCAAATATTACAATGGCAGCGAGTACAATGCGATAAATCAGCTCCACTGCCTGCCACTGCTACAAATAAATGCATAAACTTTGAGTGTCAAACAACAGGGCCAAGTCGGAGAGTGGGAAATGTGGCAGGGTGGCAGAGTGGCAGAGTGGCAAGCAGGTTGAACGGTTCCAAGCCATTTCGCGTGCCAGTCAATGAGCTATGAAAATATGAAAAATGTAAGCGACAAAACGTGTCGTTCATTGTCTATCCGACATCTGAAGAGGGGTTGCGAGCGCTTTGCTTTGCCAGTTTACAAATCACTTTCCATACGCAGCAGACCGGCCCGGTCGGTCAGCTAGCACTTGACAGGCGTTACGCATACGCAACGTTGACCTGGCTGAACCCGATTTGCTCTGAGCCTTCAAGGGTGTTTGGCGAACTTATGAAATAATACAAGCACGCATCGATTTAACCTTAACAAAGGCGTGGCCCGGCCGAAAAGGGAGACACGAGGTCTGGCGAAGAGCAGAAATCTGTTGAATATCAAATAACAATCACTTGGCAAGCTAAATATATCATTATGCCTAAGTAGGCGGTCGACTGGGGAGGGAGCGGCGGTGGCGAAAGCAAAAAGCTTAGCACATGCGAACAGGCGAACATGCGAGGCAAAGGACTGGGCCGGGATGCCTGCTTGTCGGGGATATCCTTTTTTTCGCCTCCTCTGCCTCCTTTCTTCGCCACTTTTTATAATCCTCACAGCTCCGGCTCACAGCTTGCATGTTGTTTGCTTAGCACCTTCGAGGGATAGAAGGCGGCGGATGGGTCGATGATGCGGAACAGGTTTAAAAAGTTTAAGCCGGAGAATCCTGTTGTTGCGGCTGGCTCTCTTCTCTCTCTTCTCTGTTTGTCGTTGTTGTTGGGTGCTTTATATAATACATTTGGAAAAATTTACAAATCATCTTGCATATTTGATTTGCATACAAGATTTTTCATCGCAACATCCAATACCTTGCCCGGGACATCCTCCCGGCTGTTTGTGTGGGTGTCCTTGAGCTCGTTTGTATGTCGCCGAATGGCACAAGAGATTCGCAAATTGCTTTCATTGATTGCCGACAAAGCCGAAGTGAGTGAGGTGAACGGGGAATACGTTGTGCGGAGTGGGTATGTGTTTATGTGTGTGTGGGGGGGAAGCCTTGACTGCCACTGGGAGTTTTTCTTAAATTCTGTGCTGCTTCTGCTCCTGTTCTTGCTGAGTTAAACGACTGAGGAAAAAATCCCCGGACCACGTTGCGTATGAGTAATGCCGCCGAGCCCAAACAGCGTTTTATAACTGACCAGATGCCAGCGGGCCGGCGACCCACTGGACCCACTACACCCCGTCGTTTCTACCCCCTGGCCATTTGTCGTTTGTTGCGTGCCGTGGACGTCTACGTGAAATTATTACGCTGCAATGCATCATCAAAAGTAAACAGCAGCAGCAAAGGCAGCAGAGGCAGCAGTGGCAGCAGCAGGGAAAGCTGCTCGGCACTAGACAGCCGGAGGCATGAGGGAGCGGGGGCCGGTACACCGAAATGTGCGTCTGACATATTCGAGAGCGTCGAGAGCCGGAAAAGCGGAAAGTGGAAAGTGGAGAGCGATGGGCGGGGCGGGTGGACTATAAATTCAGCCTGGCACAAGCAGCGTGCCAAGCATGGTGGGAAAAGAACACAGAAAAATGTATTTAAACAGGCATTCAAAGCGTTTAATCGCTAAACAATTGAAGATACAACAGGAATCGAAAATCGCCATACCCTCTAAATATATGGGAGAATACCTTGCAAAAATAATACTTACTGGTCACGTAAATCGATCGGAAGCGCTAAAAAATTGTAGTCACTGTAAATATGTATTCACTAGTCGTCTGAATCGTATATTGGGTATGCGACAATTGGATGTGCCGTGAAAATTGGAAATTGAAAAAAATAAATCTGAAGCCGGAGGGTTGTTTACCTTGAAAAGGATAGAATAGAATTTCTCCTGTCTGCTGCGCCTTGTAGACAAAAAAAAACCAAATAGACATGTTGGCATATAAGTAATTATTCAAGCTATCTCTATAATTAATAGCTTAAAAAACTACAAGTAACTATTTGGCAGTTGTCATGCAATGCAGGGTATCTCCTAAACGCATCAGAAGAGATAGCTATCGGCTAGCGAAAAACAGGATGGTAGACATGCCACTAGAGTAATTGTTATCCTTGCTGGCTGTGCACAGGCACGTAAGCTCTCAGAACGCGGAAAGGGAAGAGAGGGCCATAGGACCTGGCTAAACAACAACGCCACTTCACGGCACGAGCCAAACAGCAGGACCAAGAGCAGGACCAAGAGCCGGAGCAGGAGCTGAAACAATCCTGTAAGCAGCACTCAGCGGCACGCACTTGAAGCTGCGAACCCGGAGAGCCCGGAGTCCGGAGCAAGACCGCCAACCCGGGCAGCTAAAACTGCAATCGCAGCTGGCTACGAATCGCTGTCTGTTTGCCTTGGCCAAAAGGGGCGTCGGCGGCGAGGCTCCTTCTGTGCGAGCCCCTCCAAGGCTCAAATTTCCTTTGCTTCTGCTTATTTATTTTTAATATTTTTATTTACCATGCAAATAGGCAGCGGTGGCGGCTTCGCTCTGTTGTATTTACTTTAGCCGCTGCGGCATTGCTTTATTTTTGTTTGCCAGCGGTTTTTGGCCGGGCAAATCTTTACATTTCAATGCGTTTCAATTAAGTGGAGCGGCTCTTGTTTGGTCACGCAGAAATTAAGCAGTCCTGCTGGAATTCCAGTGCCGCCTTTCAAGTTTAGGCCCCATAAGTCAGCGCTCGAAATGCAGCGGCAATCGGTCTCATGGCCAGCGTGCAGCCGGATGCTCCGGTATCTAAAAGCGGCACGCTTGCCTTTATAATTAAAATACAAAGCCAATTTATACAAAACCCGATAAAAGCGTAACCGGCCTGGGGGAAGAGAGCCAGCAAAGTGGCAATCCTGCCAATCACGCGTAATAAATCATTGCGTGAGCGAATGTTGCCGTGCACCCATACACACATACTGTTAGGGAGTTTGCGGAAAAGCGGGAAACTGGGAGAATCGGTAGCTCGACGGACTAACGGCAGTCACGTGTGGCCGACGCACGCAATCGAACCAATGCTATTTTTTTTGGCCCCCCGACTCCGAGGGGCGGACTCCACAAGCACGCATGAAAAGCACAAGTTGACAGCCAAACAAAAGCCGAAAAGCGGCGGTGGCCCATTGTGAGCGATGACAAGTGCGGACTGGCTCCGGCAAACAGCAATTAAAAAGCCAAAAGGCTTCAATTAATCCTTGACCTCTTGCCATCGAAGCAAAGCCATAGCCGTGACCTGCTTCCTTAAGCTGGCAAAAAAAACGTGGGAAATCGTGATCTTGATTTAAGCATGAATAATTCGCCTATCAGCAAGACTTTACCTTAGTTTTCGACTATTATTTTGTGGAAACATTTATACAAGCCAAGGATGTCCTTTTGATAAGCACATAGGGCCTTTTTTTTTGAATATAAATAATGTTTATATAATAAATAAATCAAATAATAAAAATCTATTGAGCAAAAAGCAAGTTTTGAGAGTATTAAAGTTGTATAAGAGAATGTTTGACATGCTTTTTATTATAGACCAGGATTAAATGGAAAATATAATCTAAATTTACTTACTTCATTTAATATTGCTTATCTAATGAGCACATTTGCTGTCGTCCTTACACGAACAAGAGACTTATCCCCAAGTAGTTTGTTCTCAGTGCAGTGAGGCAAGTGGAATTTGTGACAAGGTCCTTACTCACGGCGCCCTTATCATTAGGCAACCCAAAGTTGTGGGCCACGCCTTCCGCAACCCACGGGGCCCACATCCATTATCTTGAGCAAGCAGCGCGTGTAATTTTCCACCTGTAATTGGTGTAATTGAGTGCAAGTGCGGAGAAAATATTCAACATGCCAGCAATTAACATAAATTCTCCGCAGCGCGTACAAAAATAAAATAAAAAAGGGAGACGCCGCCAAATGATAATGAAAGAAGCACCCCACCCCTCGCACACACACACACACACATCGGCGGATGGGGGGCGGTGTGAAGATAAGCAAATGGCCGCCATCCTGCCAAGCGTTCATAATTGCCCGCGTTGTCGCAGTGTCAGAGTGTGCGAGTGTGAGGGCGTGACAAATGCAGCGAGTGATTTTATAGAAGGGTTACGGAACGGCAGCATACTTACATGCGCAGCGGAAGTAGTTTATGTTAATGACACACCAACCCGACCCAGCATTTCCCATTTTCCATTTCCCATTCCCCGCCCTTCGCCATTTTCCATGCCCTAGTGTCTCACCGCCGCATTTCTTTCTTTACTCTTTGCAGGAACCGAGACCTTCCAGCGATTCTCGGAGCAGCCCAAGTACACGGAGGTGAATCCCGCCCAGGACACGCTGCTCACATGCAAAGTTATCGACAAGCGCGGCTCGTGCTCCTGGCAGAAGGATAACAAGGTAATTATATCGGCTCACTCTGCCCATCCATCGATGGCCCTAGTTTATAAACATTTTGATTAAACTCATAACTTGGCCAAAAGTCTCGCCAAACACAAACAGCCGATAGGGGCTCGCACACTAGAACACGCACACCGACGTGTCCTGTTCCATCCTGCCCTGCCCTGGCCTGGCCGGAGGAAACTCATATCATATGCGTGGCGCGTCCTGCGGTTCAATTAAGTGTTGTTCTTTTGGCCTCCACATGTGGCGAACGTAATTTACACCCTGGCCGGGACGAGTCAATAATGAAAGTTGCCATGGACAGGGGGTCAGGAGTAGGCATCAGGGGTCACAGGACACGGGAACGAACAGAGCCCCAGACAGCATTTCTTTGTTCGCCGTTGATTAGAACGCTGGCCGGCGCAACTTTTAATCGAAAGTGCGTGACAGGAGCGGACTGGGGGAGGAGTACGCCTCAATTGGACTTCATGCCAGCGCAAACATGAAAATACTGTTAGGCCGCCTCTGCGGAACGAGTGTCGATCCGGGGGGGAAAAAACAAATACATTTTGTTTGTTTTAATTAATTTACTTTCTGCTGTCACTCCGTGGCCACTTTATGGCCTGACATTTTTTGTAAATTCTTTGTTGCTCTCTTGTTTTGGCGTTCGGCGAATATATTTTTTAATAAATATAAATGCTGGCGTTTTGGGCTGACAGTTCTATTTACTAAACGTAATTTAATTTTTTAGATGTGTAAAAAGAGGAAAATATAATTTAAAGGGTTTATAATATTATAATATTTCCGCCATCCCTATCCTAGAAACCATTAAAAAGGCCTTACAAGTAAGGTGCAACAGCTGCATCTGCCGTGGTTCTCTATGAACAACAAACGCAATAACCATTATAAAACACACAATATTTTATATATCAGCGACTCGTGACTTTATGATCAATAATCATCCAAGTGTAAGGAATGTGCAAACACCACAGTAATCAAATCCTTTTATTATAACCGCAAATGTAAACTGCACAGCTTAAACAAATATATAAAAGACAACCGCTTAACCTAGAATAGATAAGCACCAACGAATATAGCAAAAAGACTTAATCCTCCAATATAACCAGAAGAGCCATTTTAAAAATCATAAGACTGCGTTTGGGAAACAACAGACTGACTCATGGACATCGATTTTCTAAGCCAAAGAACAATCAATACGATTAAGTTTTGCCGATACAGAATCCAAACAAGCTATAACTCGATAACAAAAATCACTGATTACTTATAAAACCACTTATATGAAAATCTTCAACAATCTACCTCACTTTTTAAGAAGAGTCTTCTCCGAACAGCGTAAATAAATAAATAAATATTATTAACGCTTTTACAGTTTCCAGAAACAAATCTTAAAAGGAATTTATTATAAAACTTGTTTTCGTATGAATAATATTAGAAATATTAAGATGTATTTACTTCCTTATTCCCATCATTTGTAGGTTTACTTAAAGTGAGTTTCGGTTAAATTTTATAGGAAGGTACATTTTAAAGTCTTTGGCCACCTTGAATTAGAGTCCTTTTGTGGTCATTTGCTGTGGCCATTGTGGGCCATGCTGAGGCGCTCAAACCCTATGCGACTTCGTTTGCATACCAATCCAAAGTGCCTCATTACGGATCAGCTCCAGCCGGCGGCTAGGGAATTTTCCGATGTCGTTGTCCCTGTCCCTGTCGCTGTCGCTGCCTTTGCCGTTTGTTATTCATGGCAATTGTGTGCGTTTGAAGCATAACTTTTATTTACCAAACTCCGGCCCCGCGGTGTCTCCGCTACCCACTTGTTGTGGTAGTTGCTTATGCAAATGCACCCTCGGCGAGGCCGGAAGCGGAAGGGGATGGGTCCAGGCGACGCCATTGTATGACAAAAATCAGAAAGCATTTCAAATGCCCTTTTTCATATGCTGCGCATCGCAGGCGCTCGCTCTGCATCACATACTTAAATGTTTACATGCTTTGTGTCTCCACTCGAACGAGTCGAAGCGAGTGGCAGGACGCAGGACGAAGGACGAGCGACTCACTACATTTGCATGCATCGAGCGTTCCACACACTCGCATGCTGATGTTGCTGTTTCGGGTTTCATTTAAAATTCTTCTTATTTTTGCATACTTACCCCACTCCACTCCTGATCCCCCTCCGTCCCTGTGCGCTTAACATTTCCCAATTTCCTCCTCCATTCGGGTATATAGTTCTGTCCATATATTTTACGTGTAGTTATCATAAGAGGAGACATTTGGAAGCGTTTGTCCCACAAAAAATAAAAAAAAATAAATAAAAAACGAAAGGCGGTGTGGGGCTGTGTCCATTGCCGAGCTGCATTCTAATTTGGCCAAAGCATTTCGAGGGAAAAATTGTCTATTCCGTCCGTGCCTCTCACCCGTGTGTGTGTTTTCCTTGCAGTGTGCACTTGCCGATAATTTCAAAGCAAAGTATGATATCAACAACCGCTCGCCTTCTCTTCTGCATATATGACCGAGCTCAGCCATTTGAATAAATGTAATTTTTGGGCGCCACACTCTTTTTGCCAGGCAAACAAAACGAACCCAGGCTCAAACTCCGAATCCGTATCCGGCAGAGCTCTCCTTCGATATATAGTAGATGTCTGCCTGCAGCCTGCAGTCTGGGGGAATGCGGAGAATTATGCCGATACGAATATCGATTCGAGAATGTTTTGGCAGCTTCAATAGCAGCATCAATGGGCCAGAGCCAAATATTTGTTCCATTTGGTTTTTTATCTGCCTGCCGAAATTGTTTTTCTGGCAGTTTGGCAGCTCGGTCTCCTCCATTCAGCTCGTATCTTTGGTGGCCGCCAGCCCCACCGAGCTTAACCCACGCTAGCCTAAGGTCGGCAGAGTCAAATGAAATAATATCTGACATGCCAGCCGCAAGCTGTTTAATAAAGTCCGAGATACAGTCCCTTATCTCAAGGTGGTTGCAGGAAAGTTTCTTTTTTTTTCACATTCATTGTGTATGGTCAAATTTAAACCCTGATTTCGGCAGCAAATGTCTGTTTTACTTCAATAAATGTGAATGGTGGTGGCCCAGGCAGCCTATTCAGTGCTTCAATTAATTTAACCCATTACGCCATGGACAACGCAGACAACAACAGAGTCAAAGCCGAAATGCAATTAGGCGGCTCTCTTTCAGGGGTCCTGGGTGGGCCCTGTTTCCCCATAAATACTTAAATGCGAACGATGCCACGCTCAGAGATCACTAATTGTAATTTAATTTCCAATTAGCAAACAAACTAATGCCAATTTGCAGACAGAAGCGACTGGAACGACGACTGGAATTGGAGTTAAATGACACGTAGTGGTGGGCGAAGCAGGCGGCGCTGGGCGGGGTACCCGGACTCCTGTGTCCAACCGACCGTCCGAGTGTCCACTTGTCTGTGTATGTTTGGACAAATCGGAGACCAAATTAGACGCCCGACTGCATCGAAAAGTTAAACATGCTAAACATGTCGTCGACGACGCCCAGTTCATTTCAACGCCATCACCATCATCGTTTCCATCTCCATCCATATCCTTGCCTCTGATTAGGCCTGCACGGGGAGAAAAAACCAAGAAGGTTTCCATTTCGATCCTGAAATGGAATATATTTGCATATATACGACAAACTTTAATTTTTATACCCGGTACAGGCAGAATAAAGCATCTCCGATCCTATAAAGTAAATATATTCTTGATCAGCAGGTTCAGCATGTTCCGTCGTTAAGTCCGTAGGGAAAAACAGATCTAAGAGACTATAAGAGCCTCTAAATATCAAGAAATATGTATAACTAAGCTATAGCCGTGTATAAAATATGAAATAAATATATTTGTGCGGACGTGCTGTAAAAATTCGAGTAAAATCGGATGATAAACATTGGAGTTATTAAACAATAAAGTTTCTGTTGAATCTGAACTTTTGCAACATCTACATTTGTGTTGCCTGCACCAATGGATATTGCTCAACCTGTTCCTAGCAACAGTTGTCTTAATTTTCCAACCTTATCTTATTCTTTCGACATTGTATTATAGCTTTCCTCCTTTTTCATTATGAAAGCATAAAGCATTTCACAATAACTAAATCTATATTGGTTTTTTCTGCACGTGTAACTAACACAATCTATATCTCTCTCCTCTCAGCCCGTTGGCATCTATACAAAGAAATACGAATGGGCCTCACGTCTGCCGACGAGTGACAACGGGAATGTCCTGCATCTGGACCTCCATCCGCCGCCGGTGCAAATAGGCGGCGACTGCTCGCTTTGGATCCGCTCCGCCACGCTGGACTTCGACGACGGTCTGTGGGAGTGCCAGGTGACGGCCAGCGACTTCACCACCCAGGACGCCCTCACCAGTCAGCCGGTGCGCCTCGTCGTACGTGGTAAGTGCCCTGAGTGGACTGGTGGCATGTAAAGTGCCCTCGCTGCATGCTCGAATCCCGAGTCCTAATGACCAAGGACATTCTCCTCTCCTCTCTCTGCTTGCAGTGGCGCCGCAGCGGCCTAGGATCGAGTACGAGGCGGTACACGTGCCGCCGGGACACAACATCACCGCAGACGCCGGCGCCGTGGCGACGGTCAAGTGCGTCTCCCATTACGGCAATCCGCCGGCCACCCTCAAATGGTATTTGGGTAAGTCTCGAGCTGAAGCACACTCAAAGAAATGTTGCCGCTTGCTCTTAAATTGGAAAATCGACTGATGTTTGTAACTTATACCTTTTTAAACATTTACAAAGTCAAAAAAAAAACTCATATTGTGGAAAACACAATTTTTAGTTCTTCATCTTTCCCAGTTGAATTATCTTAAAAAAGAAACCCACCATCAATGGGAGTTTTAAAATAATTTTAAAAGTTTTTTTTCGAATGTCGGATAGCCCCCCTTCATCCATTTAATTGCAGTTGTTATCCGTCGATCCTTCGCTATTTGCTGTTAATTAATTTCGACTTTCTCCCCTCTCCACTCTCCCGCAGGCGACCAGGAGATCTCCGCCCTGCACCCACAGATGAATGCCACCGAGCCGGATAATCCGCGCACCTGGTCGGCCACCTCGGTGGTGCAGGTGTCCGCGATGCGAGAGCGCCACGGAGACATGCTGCGGTGTGTCGCCCACCACGAGTCCTACCAGGCCAAGTCGGTGATGGTGGACGCGCGCCTGGATGTGAAATGTGAGTGATGCTGTGCTAACGATAGGCGACTCTGATACAGCTGCATCCTGGCACCCCAATCATTTGATTTGGCTTAAGGCCCGGGCGGCCAAACAAGGAGCCGGCAATCAGAGTCCCAGCTCAAGCCCGAATCTGAACCCGAATCCGAGGCAGAGATGCAGGGCTGTAACAATTAAATTAACAACAATTTGCTGTAATTTCCTGTTTTGCTGAGCAATTCAGGAGTCGACTTGTCCCAGAGGACGTGGTTGGGAGCCAGGCAGGACTTGGACGGCTTGTTGACTCTGTCTGCTCTGCAATATTGCCATTGCCCGTGCTGTTTGCACTTCTGTTTCGGTTGCTATTTCTGTTTCCATTTCTATTGCTGTTTTTTACTTTTGTTTTGCCTAACCAAGTTGAACGTGTCCGTTTCTGCTCCTGCTTCCAGACGCGCCGAGCATCCGTCTAATTGGCTCGCCGGAAATCGACTTGGAGGAGGACAAGGACGCGCTCGTCCTGCGCTGCGTGGCCGACGCCAATCCGCCGGCCAGCATCGTCTGGCGCCGGGCCGGTCGCTCCGAGATTGCCAGCTTGCAGGTGAGCTTAGATGCGGCCCCCCTCTTGTTTATGTTGCTCCCAGGCCCCGCGCCGTGTATTTATCTGGGGTGTAGTTGAAATTTGTAATTGTATTAAATGGCCCCACTCTCTACTCCTTTTCGCCGGCAGGAAACTCTGCAATTGCGTCCCGTCGGGCGGCGGGATGCCGGACTGTACACCTGCCAGGCGCAGAACTCCGTGGGCACCTCCGAGCAGCTGTCGGTGCAGTTGGACGTGAAGTGTACGTATCTCGGTCTCACTATTTACCTTGGACAAAGTTTTCACCCATCTCTCTGTTATTCCCGTCCACCCAGATCCGCCCAAAATTATTTCAGCTGGCCCGGACCGCCTCACCACCGCCCCGCTGTTCAGTCCCGCCGCCTTCGAGTGCCTGGCCGATGGTAATCCCTTGCCATCCTTCAAATGGGTACAGAGGTGAGTCTGATTTCAGATAGAGAGGGATACACTAAAGGAAATTGGGCCATTTTTCATATGGGGAATATTATGCAGCTGGTACAGCTAGATATTAAATACAACTGACAATAATATCATTGATAATTTAAAGCATATAAATTAAGCTATTAGCGACGACTGGCGTGATGATGTTTTCCTTTTTTGTAACCAAACCATCCTGACTCAATAACCTCCACGGGACATTGAAGTATGGATTCTCTTTTCCTAGAACAAGTCCTTGCTCCCAGAAAGTTTGTTCGTTTGTTTCGCCGTGTATAATATTTTGCGGTTGCCCGACTGGGAATTCTTGAGCAGTTTGCGTTGCATACTTTCGGTGGCAGTGGCCTCTTGGCTCAGTTTATAACTTGGTTCTTCTGCCTTAAAGACATGGCTCAATGGTGAACCGGCGCCTTGCCTGGGAACCGGCCATTGTTGTCGGCCGGATGGCAACGCTAATTAAACTCGGCTCTTGCGGCATATGCGCAACATTTTCGCGCTCTGAAGATGCAGAAATGGGTGCACTTTATACAATAATTAGTTAAATTTAGCTTCGCCAGCGAGAAGTTTTCCTTTGAATGCTGCCTGACTGGCTGCCTAGCTGGCTGGATGCTAGAGCAGCATTTCCCTCCTACGAAGGCACGTTTCCTGTTGCACATTTCCTTTCACAAGGCTCCCCTACCAGAGCTGATGATATTTCGCGTAATTTTAATTAGCTGCTCAGCGGAAATTGTCTGAGCCAAAGGAAAACAACTCCGAAACGAAGCCAGCTCCCTGATACACACTTGCTGGTGTACCCTGTAGTTTATTAGGACAATTTAGGCTATATTATCAATTGATTAGGTAATGTAGTTATTATTTTCGGGCTTCATTAGGATAGAACCGAACTCACAACTTACTATAACTTCGATTTATTCGACTTAAGTTTCTTAGTTACCCATAAACAGCATACAACCAGCTTTTTGCAGGGTAGCAAGCAGGCATCCATAATGCGTGCTGGATTAGGCTTCTTCCGCTTCCTCTTTCGCCTTTGATGGCGTCGTGCATTAGTATGCAAAGCAGGCAAATCCTGCGGAAAAACCGAAACCGAAACACTCCTCATCCATATGACTGTCTATGGCAATCCGTCTCCCTCTCCCTTGCCCCGCCCGTCCCTGTTTCTCCGCCACGTAAGTACGTGATTTTTGTGATTCCATTTGTTTGCACTTGCCCCCAGACAATCGGGCTAACATAAAACATACACGGACAGGGCGGATCGTGATCGGGGCGGCCATAAGGGATGGAGATGGGAGTGGAAGGGGGAGTGGGGCTATAGGAAGGTGGTTATGCGAAGGTGTCGCCATCTAATAACGAATGCCACATGCAACACATTGACGTGTTGACTTAATGAAGCAAACGCGCGCGTGTTTATCAGAAATTAAATGTCAATTGTTGAAAACTAATTTCCACGCATGTTCCCCCAACACACACCCTACTGTCGTCCTCCGCCGCCGCATTAAATGGCGCGTGCCGTGCTGAGTAAACAGCGGGAGTCGCCCGACGGGGCCGCTTGGTAATAAATCAATGCCACGGAGTGAGCCGCTGACAGGGCGACGTATGCTCCGCGGCTCCTTAATCTCCTCCCCAGGTGTCCTTGGACGGGTCTGCAAGTGCAGTGGGAGCAGGGAACGCCTTGCAAATGAGGCAGCACGCCTTCGTTTAGTGTGCCAAACTTTTTCGACTTCGTCGATTTGCATTTGAATGGCTTTCTAATTTATTGCTTTTAATTGCTGGCTCCGAAGCACCGACTTAAATGTCAGTGCTTTAAGAACCATCGAACGACTGTATCGGTTGAATGTTTCTCTTTTGCGGCTCCCTCAAAAGAATCTGGGGAGCCCAGGCCCCAGAGGAACGAGGGAGATGGGTGGCCAAGAGCATTTCGCAGCTTGAAAGGCATTTCTCATATTAAAAATGTATCAAATATTTCTGTGAACGAGCTCTTTGGCCCGCCCGGCTCTGTGACTCTGTGAGGCGAGCAGCCTGCACCGAAAAATAACTCATACGCATACGCAATTTTCAATATTGCCAAGCCCGGACTGCACCATAGGGAGGCGGCCGGGGGATGACACATGGGGGAGGCAGCCTGGGAGGAGGGGAAATGTGGCCTGCTGCATGCATCAGTTTCATTTCATCCGGCTCGGAGCAGCTCAAAGAGCCAGCTGCCAAGTGTGTGCTCGGCGTGAGGCCGTGACCAGATGGAATCCCAATATTAGAAGCGCATAATCATAACCAATTGCTCCCTTCCCTTATTGATAAACGGTGTTCCTGGATAAATATCATTATTAATACCATCGGGTACAAGGGTATTATAGCTTAGAACAACCACGAATGTATGTAATATGGTTTCCGACCCTATAAAGTATATATATATTTTTAAATAGCCTGATAACAGAGACTATAAGTGCTTTTGATTTGCTTTTATCTATTGCCCGCAGATCAAGATTTTAGAAACTGGTCAGGCCATTGAAATATTAATAAGCTTTTAACTAAGATATAGGCGAGATTTGCGGTATAAAATATTAAATAAATATATTTGTGATCTGAAAATTTGAGAAAAATCTGATGCTAACCGTTTGCAACATCTACATTTGTGTTAGCAGCGTCATTGGTGGTTGATCAACATATGGCTAGCATCAAAAGTCCTTATTTAAGTGTTGATCAACATGTACCTAGCAACATTTGTCTTCACTTGTCAACATATTCTGCTGTCTTCCGTCTTGTTTCATTTAAATTTTTCATATATTAGGGATAATTAGGAAAGCACTACAATCAATGAATTTACTTAGGAATACTTTAGTTAATCTCCAGAGTATTCCCTGTACTATATACACCTTTTTGGATACACAATTTCTGGTATTTTTCAAATTCATAGCTTCTTACCAATAGTACTTTCGACCTTTGCCTTTCCATCGTCAAAATACGCAACTCACTTGATTTCTTTTTGCGCTTTACAGGATGTCCCACGGGTCCAAGTACATGGAGCGGGGCTCCGAGTCCAGACTGGTCGTCGACAACGTCACCTACGAGTACCAGGGCGAGTACGAGTGCCGGGCCACCAGCTACATCAATGGCCAGGAGCGGGTGGCCATATCCGATCCTGTGTCGCTCCAGGTTGTGGGTAAGTTCCTATCTGCAGAGCTTGCTCTGCCGTGTCCTGTGGCCATAAAAACCGCAATGCCACAAAATATGACGACAACAGGGAAGCAGGCGGGATGCTCTGGAATCCCAGGAAAGGGTATTCGGGGTGAAGGAACGGACTATGCATGCGGTCATAAATCTCCATGCCGCCTCCATTTGCTTTTGCTTTTTTCGATGTCAATTTCGGCCCCGACCAGAATGGAAACACCAGTGTCATGGAGATGACCAGAGAAGGTGACAACGCAACCGGAAAAAACAAGAGAACTCCGCCTCGGGCTACTCATTTAAGTCCGCCCCTCGTGCGGCTCCCGTGCAACTAATGCACACTTAAAACAACTAACAAAACTCCATTAAAAGCTGCAGCCGGAAAGCGCCTGCAAAACATTTTAAGCGCTTGCGTTGCCACCTCTTGGCTTTCCCTCCGATTTCCCGCTTACCCGCTTTCCCGCCGATTTCCCCCGCCACGGCCACACAATTTCGCGGTGGCTGGCAACTTGCAACTGGGCAACGGACTAAGCCAAAACGTAACACAAAATCAAAATGAACTTATGACCGCAGCGCCAGCGGAAAAAAAAAGAGCTTCAACTGCCGAGGGCGAAAAACGGAACAGAGAACTACAAAAAAAAGCGGAGAAACTCTAAAAAAGAAGAGCAAGAAATATTTAAATTTAGTGCTGAATACCACAGCACGTACATAATTTATGACCAACCAAGGACACGAGCAATTTAGCAGAGTCGGCGACGAAAAAATGCACAAAAATAAACATGCACATGAACCATATACATTATGTATAAAAAAGTCTTCACCGCATTTATATATTTCCACGTCCCTGTGTCTGTGTGTCAAGTAACTAGCGAACTAACTAACTACGACGGCGTGCAGGGTGTTAAAAAAATAGAATAAATAAAAAAAGAAAAGAGGGAAAGTCCCCGGTGCTCACTATTTGCACTAGGTTGCCTAATACGAAATGATTTTATGAAATAAAGTCTAAAATAACGTATTAAATTGCTAGAATTAAAGCAACAACATCCATCGGGTTTTTAGTTAATGATTTGCTTTTAATGCAATGCCATTAAGTTATAACTTAATGCTCTTTAATATAAATATGATTTAACATATTTAATAAGCAGTGTCCCTGACCTGCCAAAGTGTCACTGAACTCTCTGGAACTTGCCTGAATGGCACGTCGAGCTCTCTTAAAAGCAATTGAAATGGACAAGGAAGAGGGGACACGGCGCTCTTTAAGCACTTTTTATAATTATCTTCGGCATTGCCGGTCGCCGAATGCGTCGCGGCACACCGACTCAATTAAAAAGTCATCTGGCCGGACTAGACGTGGCTGCTTCATGCATTTTTCACCTTGTTTCCGTTGTCCTTGCAGGTGCTCCGCAGGTCCTGCGCCTCCACCCGTCGCTGCACACCGTCTCCGTAAAGAGGGGAGAAGCTGCCACCCTGACAATGGTCGTCTGCGCGGATCCGCGGCCAATCCGCGTCGCCTGGGAATGGGGCTCTCTGCGTCTGGAGGCCGGCTCGGGCATCGGTGCGTATACTTGTTTGACGGGCAGTTACCGCTCGGCGCCCTGCATCCGCCCCATTGGCCGCCGGCTAATGGTAATGCAATTAGGCGCCGGGCCTTAGTTTTGCCTACTCGGAATTCAATTAGCGCCGGCTTACAGGATGCAGGAGGCCCGCTGCGGCCGCTTGAGTGCTCATTAGATTAACCTTTCCCGCAGATCGCTCGGCTCTGAATTCGCACAATCGCTAGTCAGGGTTTGTTCCGCAAATCAAGACAAATTACATGACCGACTGGAGCCGGAGTCGGACAAGAAACTGCCAGTGTCATGTCCGCGTCGGAAGGGGGGAGAAAAAAAAAATGGAAGTGGGGCGCTTCGGGGCTGCCTCGAGCAGACTTCCCACGCCTGTCAGCCGCCGGTAATCCGAGCTTCAACAGACAGGCAACACAACCCCCAGCTCGTTTTCCAGCTGAAACTCTTTTCGGATGAGCATCCGCTGCACAGATGCAGCTCAGCTCCATTCCTCCACGCCCCAGACCATGAACTTGAACTGCATCCGTGCTGCCCAGTGTTGCCAACTCGGCATTAAATATTTATAGCTAAGATTCAGGTCCTGAAGCCTTAAACAGTAACGTTTTATTATGCAGGACACTCGTCCACTTCCAATGGGAAATGGAAAAATATAAAGAATTAAAAATTAAATCTTAGATTGAGTTGAAAGATTTTAACATTTACTACTCCTATTAAATTCTTACCTTTCCTACACCTTTTCATTAACAAAATATTGAGAATTTTATCAAATGTGTACTTAGAACTACGCTTCTACTTTTTAATTTCTGTTATCAAATTCAGATGTTTCTATTATGTAATGTCTAGTAATGACGAATATATTTCCAACGCAGCATCGTTTGTAGATACAAAGATCAGTATATATGTAATAGTTAATACTATAAAGAGGACGTTGTTGCATTTAACCAAAATTTTGTCAAAGGGCAACACAATCTAAAAATATTGTGCCAAAAGAAACAATTTAAAAACATATTTTAAGAATTTTTTTTTATTATTATTTTTAAAGGTATACGGGGACATCTGAAGTCCCCTTTATGACCTTGGTTTCTGTAGCGTTGTAGGTGTAGGTGTAGCGTTTTTATATTTTAAACTGTTATCTTAAACATATTCGAGATTAGTTTCCACCTTTGAATTATGTCCGAGCTTATCGCATTCTTCGTACAATTTTAGTTCAAACTTCTTCGACTCGAGCTTGATTTTTCAAAAATGAAAATTCCTATTTATAAAATAGTTATGATTATACGCCAGAAAAGACCAAGTTGTCATCACTGAAGCCGCTAGTTCTGTGGCTCGCATTATTCTTCATTTTCAGCTTGTCTGCCCGTGTCCATCCTGGGGTGTCCCTCGTGCGTGTAATCCTGCGTGCATTCGCTGCCACTGACACAAATCAAACGCAGCGCCTTACGTCCGTCCGATCCGTGAGCTTCTCTCCTCCCTCTCAATACAGGCGCTCCATTGGTTTTCCTAGCTGGTTAGCCCATCGAATCGAATGATTAATGTCCGGACCCCGACAAATTGTGTGCAATTCTTGTGCGCTTACTTAGTCCACGAAGCCAATTCACAGTGGCAGCTTCACTGTGTTACTCGTACTAACAACAACCCGCCCCTTTTCCGCCCTCAGATCGCTTCCGGGCCGACGACGTACAGCCGGACACCCGCGAGGACTGCTACCTGTCCACGCTGCACATCCTCCACACGGACGAGCACGACTCCAGGCCCTACTACCTGGTGGTGGAGAACGAGCGGGGCACCGATCGTCATGCCATACACCTGATTGTGGAGGGTACGTTTGCAGGTGCATAGACTTTTCTTTGATTTTCTTTGCCCCCTCACACGCATTCCCATTCATCGTTCAACTTCCATCGTCCCCATTCCGCGGGACTCATCACACATGCATTACACACATTGCACGCATTACGCATTTAAGTTACACTCTCGGGCTCATCTCATATTTACACATTACTTCCTTACACTTGAAAAAAAAACAAGGAACTCTTACAAGTCGATATTATGTTGATCACTTTCTATAAAGTAATAACATTACATACTTGCTTCTTGTACTATTTTCAGTAGCATTATCTTTGGCACTTAAAAGCACTGCACTTTCAAAAGTTCCTTATATTCTTGGTTCGAAGTTATTTAAAATAGCATTTCCAAAACCAACTTACAGTTCAATTGTAAAGCCTATTTTTCTGAGTATTCGGAAACATTGAGCGCATTTAATATTATCACATCCCATGCACCACATCCCAACGATTTTAATTAAAATCAATTGCACGTGCTGTGCTTATACAGCACAGCGTTACTTGTACAAATGAAAATGAAAATTCCTCTTAATGCTTGCATAACCAACTCCGCCACGATAACCACAACGGAAAATATGAACGCCCCAATCCATGTATCAAAACCTTGAATGGAACTTCCGGACAGAACCCTACGAGATGAGCTACCTGATGGGCGTGGCCGGGGGCTGCATGGCGGCCATCCTCCTGCTGGTCTGCCTCTGCATCTACGCTATCAAAAGCAAGCGGTGCTGCTTCAAGGGTAAGTTCGAGTCGGTGGAGGGAGAGGGAGATCCCCCGTATTAATTGCAGAACGGCCCCGTCAAGGCCGCGACAATTAAAACTTCCTTCTTCATTATGACGCCTGTTTTCCGCCCCTTGCCGCCGAACCGCTGTCGCACTAATTGCAAAAACACAAAAACTTGCCAACTCACAAAGCCCTGAAATGTGAGAAGGTGGCTCGGCGGCATGGCGGCGGATTGGCGGGAATGCGGAAAAAATGGCTGCCAGGATAGATGCGTCTCTCTTCCTGACTTTGTGTGTGTTGTGCTGGTTTTTTCCTATTTTCCTTGAAACTCGAAACTCAAATAAATCTCATAAAATATTCATTAGCGTCCAACGCCTGCGGTCAGTCTCCGTTTCCTGTTTCCCCTGCTCACACAAAAGGGTTAAGGGTTTCGAGCCAGCTTTTTGTTTGCAGCTCGCTTTTTATTTTGCCAACGCTGTCTGCGGCAAAGGGCTCTAAGCCAGGGCGATGCCTAATTAGAAATCAAAACGCAGACAAAAAGCGGCGAAACTTTTTACAATCGTAAAACAATTTGCAAGGCAGCAAAGGAAACTTTGCCAGTTGGCAGTGCCATTTGCCATTGCCCAAGGACATTCGAGGCATTCCCCCATCTGATCTGTAAACACTTTGAGCTGAGCCCGCCACCTAATCGCAATTTCTCAGTTGTCAATCAGGCTGTCAATTTCACTGGCTGACTGACTGGTGCAGCTGCCTTCCAGTTGTCAAATGCCGTTTGACAGATCTCTCAAGTGCGACCCGATGCCGGGCGCACACATATCCCGCAGCAGGGATATGTTTTATGTGGCCAAGAGCCTTCACCCCTTCGAGATCCATCAAAATTCGCTGGCACCTCTCCGGGACTCCGGGGCGCGTTCCTCGCAATCAATAAGTCTCCGCCTCATTTATCACCAAAGGAGCGGGCGAATTTTACAAATATATCCTTCTGCCGTCCTGGCCGTCTGTTTGTAAATTGCCAGCGGTATTTTCACAGCTAATTTCTACTATTTGCAACAAGACACAACCGCACCCTTCACAAAGTAATGGGCGGAATTTATATTCCTGAATGCGAACTCTAATATGAATCCTTCTCTCTCTCTTCCATCCCGCTTCCCTCACATGGTACAGGATCCACGGGCTATAAATCATCGGATAAAGACAGGTAAGTTGAAGCGTAATACGTACACACACACGCCCACCCCCCCACCATATACACACACACCGCGGCGAGGACCATAGATAAATGACCATTTTGATATATTTTTATGCAGCGCCTCCAACAGGTGGCGCTGGCGTGCCAATTTATGCGCCCCTACTGGCCGAGTGCAGCAACTCACCCACTCGCACTGGAGCAATGGAACAATGAAAAATGTTTCCCCATGCATGGGTGTGCCAGTGTGTATGTGTGTGTGTGTTCAGGACATAAAATATTATACATTTTTCATATATTCAATATATGCACACTGGCTGAACTGCGGGAGGAGGGCTTGCCTTTTCGGCCAACGAACATTATTGTTTGGCAAAGAAAGAAAGTTGGAATACTCTAACCAGAAGCGGGGAGACCTGGTGCCATAAATGATAATTTACAGTTCAGGGTAAATAGCTGTCAACGATCAGACTTGCTCTAGAATATTATATTATTATGCGGTAGGTTCACTTATAGAGCTAAATAGTATGTATATATATTTAGGGAATATCCTTAATATATTGTCTGTGGTTTGGAACCTTTTCACAAAAATATGCTTTACTGTCATACAACTATTAAAAACAGAAAATGCAAATACGCTTGTGTGCGTTCAGATCTAGAATGTTTCAGAATACGTGTGCACACATACAGTCGTAGGCTCTAGAGCTTTCTCTCTCTCTCTCTCTCTCTCTCTCTCTCGCTGGCTTTAAAAAGAAATGTCGAGTGAGCAGCGAGTCAGCATGTATAATTCGAGAGCAAAAATTAGTATGTCGTTACTCATTTTATTCTCTTTGATGGTACCCAGTTCTCTAGGAAGAATCTAGCTCAAATTCGAATTATGTTCTTGTGGGTTAATATAAATATTTACAATTCAGACTTAATAGTGCTTTCAGAACATTTATTTCATACTATACAACCTTCATTGACTTCAAAGATAAAAAAGAAACATCAATTTGGTAGCTCTCTATCTCATTTCTAACAAATGGTAGACACTATTAATTTCTTTTCTGAATATTCACTGAAGGCCCACTTTCTTAGAAAATGTAACATTCTCTGTCAGTTGGTTATCCTTTTTATACCAAGTCTACATTTTGTATACTTCAAGATATATAGAAATATAGATATAAAGCTAAACAGATACCAAATATATTAAAATATTTGTAAATACTCTCCGAATGGTGAAGACGAACGTATATATTCAAACAACTTTTCAAAGGGTATGAGGGTATTTCTTTGTTTTCCAATAACAGGAAAGTGGAAGGCAGGGCGGCCAGCCCCACCATCGCTCATTGTTGTTGCCTGCCCGTGCAATATGAGTTATGAGCGGTAGTTGTTCGGCCACTCGCCTCCAAGCTCCCCGCTCCTTGTTTAGGAGTTTAAAATTACTATATTTCGTTTATGAAACAATACACACAGTACGCCCGAGTGCCCCACAGCACAGCAGTTCAATAGGGAAAGGAGAGCGGAAATGGATTTCGAATTTCCGCTCCAAGTACGCTTCGACCGCATTTCCACAAAATTCGTTTTCGTGCGCCGCACACTCACTCATTTAGGCCCAATCTCGTGCGGGGTCATATCTAATTTCCCAAGCCCCGAGTAAACATGGGCCTGCGGCGAGGCGGCGACAAAAACTAAATAGATATTCAGATATGCGAGAGGGATACAATTTGGCAATCAGCGATAGCAGCCGCCTGTCCCGCCCAACCACTTAGCCGCCGCCCCCACACAATTGTCACTTGGGCAAACAATTTTCGATAACGATTTTGGCCCTCTCACAATCTCCCCGTTTTTTCTGTCGCCCGCAGCGAGAAAGCTGATTTGAAATCACGCTCGGATAGCACGAGTGGCCCTCAAGGTGATTCGATTTACACCACGCCCGCCGGCTTCCATCACCACCAGCAGCAGCAGCAACAGCAACAGCAGCAGCAGCAACTACAGCAGCAGCAGGCAGCAGCGGCCGCGGCCGCCGCGCTCCACGCAGCCTCACAGCATCCGCAGCAGCAGTACCCGGGACACGGATCGCCGGAGGCAATGAAGGTACGCATGGCCGCAATGATATTACAACCGCCCACTAGAGTCTAGCAGGCAATTGATAGCCAAACCGACGAACAGCAACCAGAACAACAACACGAACTACAGCACCCACAGACACACACACCGACAGAACAGCCACTCGATGGGGGTCACCTCAGCGCCGACATCAACATCAACATCAATAACAACAACAACAACGGCAAGGGTACCTTGTCGACCACTGTCCTGACCAATAGCGATAGTAGCAATCCTCTAGGGGAGGCAGCCAAGAGCAGCAGCAGCTCCAGCAGCAGTAGCAGCAGCGGCAGTAGCAATAGCAGCCACAGTGGGGGCAACAGTTCGGTGGGGAGCAGCAGCAGGAGTGGGAAGCGGGACCTCGAGAATAATATGAACAGAGAGATCAAGCCCCAGGCGGCGGCCAAGCTGCTGCACCTGAACGTGACCGCCGGGGAGCGGCCAGGGGAGGAGGAACCGGTGGCGGCGGGGATGCTGCTGCCGGCTGGTCCTCTGACCCCCGAGGAGACCCAGGTGCTGCTCCAGAAGCTGAGCATCAATAATCCGTTCTACCGCTTCCGCAAGCAGAGCAACTCCTTGAAGGAGCTGCATCGCGGCCGGAAGGCGGTGCCACCGCGCACCCGCTCCCGGTCCGAGACGGACCTGGGCCATGTGACCAGGTCGCTTCCACACCCAAACCCACAAACAATTTCCCAGCAGCAGCAGCACAGTGAAGCCAAAGTTGTAGTTGTACTAGAGAGTAAGCAGCAAGACATAGCCATAAGTAGGGGTAGGAGTAGCGTTAGCCTTAAGACTAGATCCGTAAGCAGCCTGAGTCCCTCCGGCAGCCAACAGGCGGGGGACAGCTCCACGGTGATCACGAACCCATTCTCCATCTTCCACGACGACGAGATCCTCACGCTTAACGTGAACTCGCGCCTGCGCAGTGCGGCCAGCGCCCGGACCGGGCGGCCCCAGCGACAGGGGCGGGGCCTGCGGCGGCTCTTCGAGACCAGCCGCTCCCAGAATCCACCCGCCGGGCACCACTACCTGCACGGAGTGCCAGTGCGTCGCTTCGAGCGCCAGGACTTCGACAACGAATCCGCGGACTTGGCGGGCAGGAGGACCACTTCCGGTGGCAAGCCTAAGAAGTCGCGGGCAATCTTCAAGCAGCTCTCGCTGCGGAAGCTCCACCAGCGTGGCCCCGAGGAGCCGCCCTCGCTGCCCAAGCTCAAGCTGAGCTACCCGAACCGGACGCACAGCATCCAGAGCATGAGGGCTGCGGGCGGCGGGGGCTACGACATCCAGCACACTACCGCCTACCATCCGCGGCTGAACCACGCCGCCTCGCCGGTGGGCAAGGCAAACTACTTCGAGCGGCTGCAGGCCAAGACGCGCCAGGGCATCCAGAAGATACGCGACAAGTGCCGCAACTTCAAGACGGGCAGCGGCGAGGGTGGCTCTATGGGCGGGTCCGAGTTCAGCGGCTTCCACACGCTGGCCAAGGACGAGAGCTTCCGCTTCATCAGCGACCGGGCGCACATCTCCAGCTACGAGTCCCGCTGCAAGCAGGCCACTATCTACAAGAGCTACAAGTCGGAGATCGACCTGAGCAAGAACCTGCACTACCTGGACGCCTACCTGGAGCAGAACTTCGAGCACCAGCTGAGCAACTCCAAACAGTCGGCCCATTCGGTGGGCAGGGTCAGTGGGGCCCAGCGCAGGGCCATAGCCAAGCAACCGGAGTCTCCGGAGACGCCGCGCCGCCCGAGGCACAAGCGGAGCCAGTCGCAGGCGGCCAACTACGGGGCCAACTACGAGAACCTCGGAACCCTGCCCATCGCCGCGAAGTCGAAGGCCCGCGGCTCGGCCCTCCACTCAGACTCGATGAGCAGCTCCGACTACGCTTCCGTGTTCAGCGGCCCCACTTCCGCGCCGGGCCACAAGCTAGAGCCCGATGCCAAGGCGGAGGAGGAGGCTAAGGAGTTCAAGCTGCGCTACGAGCACCCGGACAAGATGTGCGAGTACTACTTTGACAACCTAACGAGCTACGCCCTGGCGTTGGAGGAGAGCGAGGACCTGCTTCTGGCGGAAAGTGCCAAATCAGCGAGTTTCTTCTACGACGACGACGACGACGAGGAGGATGGGGATGGGGATGGGCACGGTCACAGCCACGAGAACGGTAACGGGGACGAGGAGGCGAATGGGTCGGCGGGTGGAAAGCCCGACTACAGGGCCCGCGACATACGCATCCGCGTCAGCGTGAACGAGTGCGAAGACGCTGATTGGCACCAGCCGGAGAGTGCGACATCCTATAATGAGAATCTGGCCGAGAGCACATTCTACCAGTCGCTCAATCAGCACTTGCAGCGCCAGCAGGTCGGCGAGGAGGCGCTGGAGGAGCAGGGCCTCCTGCCCGCCGCTGGGCCGGGAGCGGCTGTGGGTGGAGAGAGCTACCTGGACCACTTCCAGCGGCAGAGGGGCTCGCGCAGGGACTATGAAGGGGCCGGGACCTCGGCGCTGTATCAGCGGGGCGAGTTCTACGGCTTCGGGAGGAGCGGAGAGCCCGGCGGCCAGCCGGAGGAAGTGGTGTACGCTGCGCGACAGAGACGGGCGGACCTCATGGAGGCCCACTACGCCCGCAGCTATCAGGCGGGCGCAAGTCGGGGCAGGAGCAGAGACAGGGACAGAGACAGAGAGCGGGGCCGGACGCGCTACGCCCTGCAGATGGGAAGGGAGATGGAGCGACATCAGGCTGCAGTCCCGGGTGCCACGGCAACCGCAGTGCCGCCTGCAACAGGCAGTGTCATCAATTTGGCTCTGCCGGATGCCCTGTACGCCACCAGCAGCAAGCAGCAGATAACGATGCCTATGCCCCTGTCAACCGCAGCCGCACAGTTCCAACAGCTAAAGCCGGAGCCAGTGGCATTAGGAGCGGCAGCAGCAGCAGGAGCAGCAACAGCAACAGCAACATCCCCGGTAGCTGCAACATCGGTGGCGGGAGCAACATCGGTGGCTGGCAGCTCAACCGGAAATGCAAACAATCGCTACATGCTGGAGAATTTGCGCAAATACTACGCGAATCAGCAGCAGCACCCGCCCGCGCACTCGGTCAACTCCTCCTCGCTGTCCAACTCCTCCTCGTCGAACTCGTCAATGTCGCAGCAGCAGCAGCAGCAGCAGCAGCAGCACCAACAGCAGCTGAAGCTCAACCTGCAGCTGCAGCTGCAACCACCACCCACCGCGCCCAGGCTGCAGCCTCAGCAGCAGCACCACCACTTAGGCCCCCGCCGCAACTCCAGCACCTCGAACGCCTCCTCGACCGCCGACAACTTTGACACCTTCATAACGTTACGCAACGCCACGGCAAATACCAGCGCGGATTATTTGGCCAAACAGCAGCAGCAGCAGCAGCATCGCCGCGGCCAACAGTCCGTGCCGCTCACCTCCGCTCTCAACTATTACGGACACGGAGCGGCCACGCCCACGGCTACGCCCTCGCTGACGCCCGGCCTCGCCTACAATGGCAAATTAACGGCCACCGCAATGTTGTCACAAGTAAATTTAAGCAGAGCAGCCGCCACAGCCACATCGTCCACGGGTCCAGGAGGAGGAACGGGAGCGAGGGCTCCCTCCTCCCAGGCAGCAGCCGCAGCAGGCGTGGGTGGAGAGGGATTCATTCTGGAGTACGAGTGTTAGCCATCGATCGAGCAGGGAGCAGGAACAGGAGCAGAAGCAGGAGCAGGAGTTGTTATTTCTTCGACGTTTGCTATTTGTTTGCCTTGCCAAAAATTACAATTACAAATTGGCACATTCGCTTCCCCGCTGATTAGGACTCGTGTGTACGTATAGGGAATCGTCCTGCCGATTGTGAGTATGTAATATATGCAGGAAAAAGGGGTCAGGGAACAGGGGACAAGGGGCATGGGGAATACGAAGCCCAGCAGCCAATTATTCGTATCATATCAGAGGACGTGGGACATGGAGGGGATAGTCAAATCGTTTGCATGGAGAGATGCTTATCCACTCGATTATGGTAGGAGATAAATTAACGTAAACTACGACAATAATGCAACAATTCAATTAAAATCGACAGAGATACGAATAGCGATAGCGAAGAACTTGCAAATCGTGTTTAGCATAGGACATATTTAGCCTAAATCTATTAGTCACAATCTTAGCAAAGGACACATGAATTGAAGCGGCATAAATCAAATTTATAGTTAAATCAATTACACACTCATGTTACGCGTTCTCCTTAATGTATGTGTATCTGTATGTATAGCCGCAGCGTGTATATGTATTCCGAACACTGTATCCTATAAAGATTACGCATTTTTCGAATGCACTTCAAGCTCAACTCCAATTAACCGCCGGCCCAGTTATGCCACCACCCCGCAATCGAAGTTCCGTTTCTCATTTGATAAATCGAAATCGTGCAAAGTTACTAACAGTGCCGACAGGTGCATAACTACAACTACAATACGAAAGATATCTATATATTCGCATTTAAGTGAAAAAGCCTCCCCAGAAGACCGGAGCCCAGAAGAAACTTGCCTGCTCTGTAATTACGTTGATTTGAAGGGCAGACTACGGATATATATTTCCCTTGTAAATACAGCTACACAACTAACCGGAGCGGTCACGGCGATCGGCTTTAATGAGCATGCCGGGCGTATGCGCGATATTTTCTCATTACTCTACGGATGGGTGCGTGTGTGTGTTCGCGCTACCACATAAATATTTGCACAGCGGCCGAAAAAAGGAAGCTCACGCACACTCTGGAGGCCCACAAACATGGCGAAAGCTTTGGGACGACACACACACACAGGCGCATAAAAATCGGGTAGTGGAAAAAACCAACGCGGCGTATGTGCAATGTATTTCATTTCCACGCCGCAACGCCGTCTGGGGGCCTCCATGCAATTATCTGTGTGCGCGCAATTTATCTCATTTGCGGTTGAGTTATTTCCGACTGCAGCAAATAATACTGCCAGCGCCCCGATCGTATGTGTGTGCGTGTGACTTATTTTTTTTGCGCTCTGGCCCTCTTCGGTGCCCCCTCGCCACCCTCGGCTGCCGCAACACACTTTTCCGCTTAATTTACTGGCAGGCGGCAGCTGCCTTCGCTGCATTGTCAGTTGACAACAGCAATTGCTGCATAATGCATGCCCAGGACTCTGTGTAAGTTCTCCTGTCACCGCTTCTGTCCTGCCACCCCGGGCTGGCCCGTGCTGTCCGGGCTTAATGCCCGGTGCCGCCTCAATGGCTGTTTGCCCGGTCGCAACAATAATAATTCATTGGCTGCTTTATGGCTGGCCATCAACTTATCGGCAGACTCGCCGACCATTGCCCATCTGCCGTTGCAACATATAAATTAATAAAAGTCAAATTAAAATTACATACTTTGGCGACAACGAGGAGTTGCTATTGGAATGGAGCTTGCAATGGATATGGGGACGAGCGTTAAGATAGGGGAAGAGTATCTTATCATTACCGCCGATCGCTGACATGCCAAGCTCATTTGTCTTTCCCGTTCATTACAGAAACTTATATCCCCCGGGGGTATCCTTTAATCTTATCCATTGTAACTATTTTAACTGTTTGCTTTGCCAGGGTATTCTGGGTGTTAAATGCACATTTTAGGATGGAATTCTGTAAGATATGGGACTTTAATTTAGTATTTGGATAGATGATCAATCTCAGAAGAAAAGGCTGCTTACTCCCCGATTTATAACCAATTTATTTGATGCAGAATGATAGCCAATGTAAGACAGCTTTAGCCAGACTTCTTTCTGTTAGACCTTCGACCTGAGGACTGACACCGACTGACAACGATACCGATACCGATACACCTACTGATACCAATGCAGACCCACACCCACACTCGATATGAAAGCCTGTGTTCAGGACGAGAACTGCCGCCAAGCGTGCATTTTGTACAACTTGAATTTTTTCCACTTTTCTATATATATTTCTATATACTTATACACATATATACCTACTTATAATGCCTAAGCCCTATGTTCGTGTGTTTACGTTTTGTTTACGTTTAAGTAATGCAAGAAGAAGGAAAAACCAAAACCAAAAACGATAAATGAGCGGCCACTGGCCGAGTTTACTTAAGTACGATCGATCTATATATATCTAAATAGCATTTTCCACATCACACACACCACACACATTATACATATATACAGTACCTATTGATGCATACAGCGTATGTATGTGTAGGTGATCTTGAACGCATTCATTATGTTTTACGTTAACATGCTAATGCCCATTTAGTTTACATTATGTATATGTATGTATAACTTATGTTAATGATGTTACTACTACTACTACAAATACTACTACCGACATTTATTCGATTCGATTAGTTTTCCTTTTCGATATGAGATTGAGATTCCCGAAGGTGCAACAACTACTTATATATTGTAATACTCAAAACTAAAAAAAAACAAAAAACAAAAAATGAAAACAAAGAAAACCAAATACCAAAAGTACTCTACTCTACCACACCAAGCGGAATGTTTTACCTTGCCCGCCCCCAAAAGAACCATGTAAAGCATTAAATCAAAGCAAATAATCCAGTAATCAGTAATCCAGTACTCCGGTAATGCTGTAATGCTGTAATCCAGTAACCAACTGTCTGTGCTCGATGCATTTTGTGCAACTATAAACAATTCCAGTTACGTTCTCAGAACATTTTCGTTTCGTTTCGTTTCGGTTTGTTTTACTTTTAGTTTTTCGGTTTCTGATCCAGATTCTGTTCCCATTTCCCCTTCCGCTTCCGTTTGTATTTCAACTTCTATTTGTTCTCGTACTTGCGCTTGTGTTTCCGTCCAAAAACACTTTTGTATGTGACAGTCTTTGGCTAGCAGAGTCCTGCGATTCGAGCCAGCAATGCGAATTCCATAATCAAGTTTTTTATTGCCTGCTTTTGGGCGCGCGCGTGTCGAATATATATTTACACTTTCATTTTGTCCAACATGCAACGTTAACGTTAGCTTGTCGTGTGTTTGTCTGCCTGTTCTGTTTGTTTGATTAACAACCTGCAACATGTTTTGGCCTTATCTTTTTATACCCCACTACCCTCTCCCTGTCTCTCTCTTTCTTCTTCTGGCCATCTGTTCTGTTTTCTTTTGTTTTCTCCTGTTTTATTTGGTTCTTGTCTTAGCTGGAACGCAGCCAAACTGAGAATGTAACCGCAACGAATGTGAACTGCTATAACCTGATTTTTGTGTGTTTTACCAACTCTCTCGCTCTGTCTCTCTCTTTCTGTCTGTCTCTCTCTCTCTCTTTGTTTGCCTCTCGCTCATCGCTCACACCTTATTCGTGTTGTTACTGTTATGATTTCGCCTGCTTCCTGCCTCCATTTACGGCTCTCGTGATTATTTTTATTGCCCCCAAGTACATAACATACATCAGATTTTACTACTTGTTTACTACTTACAATATACACTTTGTGTCCCGTACATGAGAAGGTAATTCCGTATCCTGCCTTGTGCTGCGAGTGTGTGCGTACCCGGAATGTGATCCGGAAAACTTTACTTGCGTTTTAATTAACCACAGAGAAGGGCAAGCTGACGGATTGCAGTCGAGGAGGAGAAGGAGGGGCAAGTACCCGAGCAAATACCATTATCTTTTGCATACTTCTGCATTTGTTTGCGCTCCCGATGCAAAACAAAACTCATAAATAAAATGCCCAGACACGCACCACAAACTGTCAGTGCATAAATCACCAGCAACTGGCAACTTCTGGCCGACAAATGGCCCGAACCGAACCCAGCTCGCCTTGAGTTGGCCAAAAAGTTTCGGCCGGGGAAAACATTTCCCTGCAGTTCGTTGGACGCTGCGTAATTTGGCCGAATCAACAGAACGCCAGCTCTGCATCATTTGGCAATTTTACGCGCCTTTGGCCGAATGCAAATATCGCAAGATGCCAGATGCAAGCTGAGCCTCAGCCAAGCCACTTCATATATTCGAGCAAAAATCGGCCAGGCGCCTCGAACTTGTGCTAATCGCATAATCCAATTAGCTGCTGCCACAACACACTTTGAGACTTGCTTGCATTCCGGCTTTAAGGAGCACTTACAAACTTTCAAAAATTTCCATTGGTTGCGCAATGCCAAACTAATGATTGAGCAACTGGCTAACGAGTTGGCCAAATCCAAATCCAGTTTCAGCTTGCCAGGTACTTAAGGCCGCATCTCTTGGCCAGCACTCGCACACACGCACACTCACAGGCACACACACCTTCACAGGCACACACGCATGAAAGCACTCGAACTGCTCCTCTCACCTTCACAAATGCAAGAGCACCCACTCACACCCACGAGGGCAATGGCTTAAAGAGCCAGAAAGAATAATCCCATTGTGAGTTCACCACTGAGATTAACCACAAACCGAGGCGAACTTAATGAATTTCATAGATAAGCGCCCCAAGAGTCCTCGAGGATCATTCTCGGTTTGTTAGTTGTGCGATTGTTCCACCTGCGAATGCTAATATCTCTTCACATTTCACGCACTGCCCGTTGAAACGAGTTTTTTGAGCAATTATGGCAGTTAATTACAAGCAATTAAGGGGCCAGATGAGCTCGTCAATCCACCCACACATCCAGCCGGGCGCCCACCACTCGATAGTCAGAATAATTCGCATTGGGGCGCCAACAAATCAGAAAGCAGTGCAAATAATAACAATAACAATAATAGCGCCGCCGCCACAACAGCAATCATCATAATGCGCAATTATTATAATTTCATTCCGCTGTCAGTCATCAAATTGGTTTGCATTCATGTCCGAGCCATAAATAAATGCGTGCATTGTGAAATGGAATTCCCCTTAAATTGTATTCGCGCTGAAATTAATTAAAGTCCGAGCAGAAATGTACGAAAAAATCGCGTTATTTAATTAATAAAATTAATAATCGCAGGCCGAGCACTGAAAGCGAAATAAGAGCCAAACGCGCATTATGCATATTACAGTTTTTGAATCTGCGAATCTTTTCACGGCCTCGGCTTACAGTTCAGTTCAATTTACAATCCCCATTCGGATTGTTTGCTTGTGTGCGAGGCCCCAGGACTAACATTTTAAAGCCGACCCAACTTAGTTCCGTTTTCCTTCACATTTTTATTGTATTGATTATCTGACCTGATCCGTGTACAACTTGATTATTTGTTTTGATTTGTATGTTAAATGTTCACCACCACGCCTTTTGTATTTTGTGTGTGTTATTTTTAATCCAGACTAAGTATTAAGCAAGCCAACATTTATCCTCCTTCCGTTCAGTTGAAGGTACAGATATACGAAACCGAGCGTTTGCAGACACCGATTCGGATTCAGATACCGAAGTCGGACCGAGATCTGGCCGGGCCCCAGGACGGGAGCGATACTTGATCCAGGCCGAGTTGATTTTAGTTGATTCTCAGTCTCAAGTGAATGCAATGTATAAATGTATGCACCGTGTATTAATTTATTTTATGTACAATAAATTCATTAATATTAATATCGTAATATTTATTTTAGCAACAACAACATTTTATTATTAATAAAAGAATCTGATTTTCGTAATCCCGTTTTGTTTTCGTTTTTTATTTATTTCTTACTAACAAATGCAAATGCGGTATTTTCAAGTTTTACTCACCCCTTGTCGAGTTTTATCTCTTGCACCAAGTTCTTAAAGTTTTTTAAATGTGTTGGGATGGTAACAACTCCCCGGCCGAGAAAGAATTTTTCAGGTACATTGATACAGAATGCCAATGGATCCCCAAAAATAACAAATAAAATCTGCCAAAAACAATTTTCAATTTTCTGTATTATTTAGAACCATTCAAAGTGTATTAGACATTTGAAAAACTAAAGAAGAAGTCAGTATTTCCCGGATCATTAGCCCTGTAGAAAGCCCCAACTACTGCCCTTGGAGCAAAAGTTAGTCACACTAGCCCTTAGTTGGACATCCCCTCTCGTAAACCAACCAACACACACATATGTATGTAACTACTTATTTAGTTTTAAATTAAATATTCATTATACTCCCGATTTTCGCTCTAGCTCTGTCTCGTGTTTGTGGCATTTTGTCTCTTTCGTTTGTACTTTATTTATAGCAATCTTCATGGAATTGTTTAAGCAAGAAAACTGAATACAAAACCCAGCAAACAACAAATAAGTTATATAAATATTTATACAATAATTATTAATAATGCAGAGCAAGTAATTTATAGAAAGAACGAAAAAAAAAAACAAAACCAATACAGAGAAAATAAGAGAAACAAAGAAGAACGTACCGAGGTGGGGAGGAAAGCATAAGTAACAACACATTATGAATGAAACAAATTTATAACGAATAAAAACAATTTAATTGCGAATGCGTGTGTGCGTGTTAATATTTATTCATACTCGTACTCACATGTATTCAGTTCTGTGTGCCTTAATACTTTTGCAGTTGAGTTTTCCCATTAATATTGCATTGGGCATTATTATTAATATTGATTTCGTTCATTGTATTCCCACTTTGTCGCTGTCTGTGTGCGAGCGTTAGTCTGTGTGTGCCATGCCTTGTGCAAACGTTTGGATAATTTTCTCTTTGTATGTATGGATGGATATGGAACAATAAAGCCACCCCGTCCCGTTTTTTATCAGTTCTGATTTATTCATAAGAGCTCTTCTCAGTCCCCCCGGAACCCGATCCTCTCTCCCGCCCCCGTTACGTATTTTTTAAGGCCCCTCCATCCATCCTCACCATCACAGTTGTTAGCTGATTGAAAACAATATTTTTTACATGTGCCAACCAACGGCAGTGCGCCCACTATGGCGCTTAGTAGACACAAAACGATCTTGGATCCCATCAACTGGCCACGCCCACACCATACACACCCGCCCACCACTCAACCACACCACTGAAACACACACACACACTAACCACCTGGCATATGCTTCAATTTGAATTTGAATATGACTTTGAATGCGAATCCCCTTTAAGTAATGTCTGTGATTTGTGTTTACCGAACTTAGTACTAATCATTCACCACTTTCCACGTATGAGATTCTTTCAAGCGGTCCCCAACTACAGCTGAACGTCACCGGAAATATAAGAAGCGAGGATTCGCCAAGAATCGAGAGCATTATGCTCTAAAGTCCTGTTCTACCGCGAGCAGATGCGTAAACAAAACAAAACAAAAAAAGAAAAGAAAAGATAAAAGAGATACAATTTTTAAGTTGATGCCAAGTTGAGGCCCCATTCAAAGTGATTTTGGTTTATGTGTGTTTTGATTTTCATTACGTGGACTTGGTGAGCAAACCCCCGAAAACCCCGCCAAAAAACCCCCGTCTTGCTCCTCTCTCACTCTCTCTCTCTGTCTCTTGTCTCTCTCTCTCTATATATATATATATATACGCATACTTGTAAATTGTTTAATTGATATGGATTGATTGATTGATGACTGACCTTGAATATATATATAAAATCCACTACATACATCTATCTATACGATATGTATATCTTAAACTAATGAATATGAATATTTATGTAAAGGATTACATTTTACTTTCTCTTTTGATGAACTTTCGATGATGTAATAATAAGCGAATGGACTGAATTGAATTTTTACTTTGATATCTATATATCCCAGCATACACACACAGTCACAGTACAGTCACAGTCACAGTCTCACCCGCAAAGACACACATACAATTATAATCTATACGTATATATCCTGCCGGAAGTTGCTGCCGTTCGTTCCTCGTTCGTTCGCTCGCTCGTTCGCTCGCTGATTGATGATTGATGATCGTGGTTTGCCAATTACAATACTACCTATATATAATTATATATCAACTATATACTCCCCAAACACAACCGATTTCGATGAGCTGAGTCATGATTTGTTATGTGGTGCAAGCGGCATACGAACGTTTTATTGGAGTTATACTTTCGTCTCCTTTTCGTTTCGATACTTGTGTCCAATAATCTACACATCAACACCCAGATAAATATATTTATATATATCAATAAATACTTACCCAAACGATGAATTATCCCACAATCTAGCCACTAGCGTACGCATCATCCAGTGCATAATGTAATTTTAAACTGAATGTCTTCCTGTGATAACCAACGAAAAGTCCCCAAAGACACTCCAAAACTCCAACTTCATCTCACACTGATAACGACCGAATTTATGAACCAACTACACCCACACACCTGCGCACCACACACCTGGACACCACACGGCTCCATATATCTTCAAACCCTGATCATGGCACACGCCGCGTATACTTGATATCATCAGTTCGCTAGCTGCACCACCACTCTCTAGCCACCTCTCTCTCTCTCTCTCTCTCTGTCTTGCACTGACGCGGCACAGATGCCACAAACTCATTATAAATTAATTAAGCCAGCAATTAATAATTTTACGTTCAATTTAAGTTTGTAAATGAATTAATGTTTCCCCGACCAGCGCACCCACCAGCATCGCCAGAGACAAGAGCAGCAAAAAACCGAACACCAAAACTAGCAACACCACTAGCCTATCCCCCTTTCCTGCCCCCTAAGTCCCCAAGCCACACCTCTGTACATTTTTTCAGCGCTTTTGTTGTCGTAGCCTCTAAGCCAAGCATAATTAACCGTGCATTTTAACACCCCTAGCCCCTTAGAGCCTCAGATGTGCACCACCTCGTCCTCGCACCCCCAAAAGTAATTTACATACGGCAACAACAAATTTCGCTTTGGCTTTTTTCGTGTTGTTCGTAACTAGTTGGAGAGAGAAAAACTTTTTTTAATCTACCATATATACACACACTTTTTTGTGCTTCAGTTAATTGCAATTTGAAATATTCTAGCTAGCAAAAAATATTAACATAAATTGACTGAAATTGAATTAAGCATTTCACCTGCAGCCACAAATGAAAATTTTAATTTATATTATTCGCCCGCCCCCTCTGCCTCCTTTTGTGTCTCTGTCGTTGGTTGTTGTGCCTTGTTTGAAGCTATTTCCTGCATTGGCAACGTTCATTTCGCTTCTGTTATTAGTTTTCCCCACCCACATGCACTAATTATAAGTTTTTTAGTTGAGTTTTCATTTATACAGAATGTCTCTCAGCCTCACTGCACAAATCTTGCACAGAAAGTATATACATAATATAATGCTCGTTGCACTCGGCACAGTTTTGAATAGAATATACTAGGCATAAGGGGTTTTCCAGCGTAAGTATGGGCTCTAAAGAATTCCCCAGCAATCGCATTCTCCTTTTGGCATACGGCCTGATATGATTTATTCCTCTCGATAGCTGACTCCCATGTCATTGCCTTCTTATGGCCTCGTTATTTGTGAGCCTTCGACGACGCCTTAATGGCTCATTGCATTCGCAAACACACGTCGACGGCCCCAGTGACAGGCGGACAACTGGAGTCGGGAAAGAACACATAATGCTGTGGCATTAATTTTATTACATCTTTTGCCGGACTCCTTTGGCTGCCTACGTCACTGGCGGCCGCTCCTCGTGCGTGGGAGAATCACAGGAAATATATGCACAATTTCCATGGCGACGTGCTTGGCCACACTGTGGGAAAACCCCACGTTCTGGGCTATAGAGAAGACCGTTTCATTTACAATTTTCAACTTAATGTCTTGCCTGTAAAATGGGACCAAAAAGAGGGGTTTAAATCACTTCTATAAGCTCTATATGAAATTTATGTTAGACAAATGTGAATTATGAAAAATTGGGATAGGACTTTGATAAAAAATAGTGTAAAACTGAATAGTTGTGTGAAAGCAAATACAGGAATTATTTTTCCATTTGGTAAATGGGTGCCTTTTCCTCAACAAGACTGTTAAATCTAAATTTAATTCTCATCAGTTTAAATTTGATTTTAAATGAAGTGAACTCTAAAAAAGATAAGATATCTTTTTGATTTGTTGTATATTTTAAATGTTTTTTGAAGCTAGAGAATAAGCCAATTCACTAGTATACCTAAAGAATCTTAAACGCAGAGATACCCCTTGGGGTAAGTGCAGAGAACGTTCTGTCGACATTAATAAATTTGATTATTTTTATGTTCCTTTGCTTCCGTCTGGATCGAGCTCAGTCCTCGTTGCATGCAGAGGATTTTATTGTATTTCGTTTTAAGTTCAATGCACAATAAATTTTCAAAAATGGATTTATGCTGCCCTACCACCCCACAGCTGCCCCCCTTCCATCCGTAATAATTTATTGCGTGTGCATTTCCGCTCCGAGTTCATCGAGCCAGTCGATGCTCGACGTCTTAAAGAGTTTAATTTAGCTGCTCGGCAAATGGCATGGCAGTGTCTGGGAATCAGAGAACAATTTGAGTGCCAGGGAAGTTCAGGCGGCGTCGACAGGAAAGTTTACTTTTGGGCCACAGGCCACGGGAACAAAACAACTCGTGCCCATAAATTCCGGCAGCTGCTGCAGCCACTTTTGACACTTCACTCCCCTGCTCAGCCAACTATCTTACACCCTCTGGCAGGGGCCAGCACCAGCCCCCTGGAAACTAATGACAAGCCCCGCAAAATGAAGAAACAATGCGCGCATAAATTACGCTCAAGGCGGTGCCCGAAATTGCATAGCAATGGCTTGGAAGCGAAAACTAAACGCAGAGGAAAAAGAATCTCAGCTGACACGGAGAGAAGCGGGGAAAACAGTAAAGAGCGGTAGGTGGTGAGGGGTATGGGGAGGGGGAAAAAGAGTGCAGTGGGATTAAGGAAAACAATGGCGCATCAAATTACAGCTAACAACAAACAGCGAGTCGAACTCGACTTGGCAGACAACTGCCACGCCCATCGACCGAACTTTGCATTGTCGTGGTTCGGTTTTTGTTTCAAAGTGCCACACGCCGTATACGCAATTTGCTGCCATGTGTGCGTCTGTGTTGGCGCCTGTGCCAGTGTTTGTGTTCGTTCGCGTTTGTCTATTGTAATTTGGCGCTATTATTAAAAATCCTTTATGACGCCTGGCAGCAGCAGCAGCAGCAGCCGCTCAGATTTCAGTAAACGCATTCTGTGCGCTCTAATTGCGCCATTAAAAGATGACAAACAAAAAAACCCCGGCCTCAGACTCCACACAATCCAGACTCCGATGCCAGACTTCAGACTGTAGACTCCGGCTTAGCCACAGTCTACGGTCCTTCCCGAGCTCCAAAGACAAAGGCGATGAACAACGCCGGCGACAGGCAAGAGGCATTTAATATGCTTTTTATGCGTTGCCATTCTGCCTTCCAACTCCTTGCTTTTTTCGGCACTTTCGCGCGGATGTCATAAATGGCATGCTTCATGCCAAATTGTGCCTGTGTGTAGGTAAAGTTTCCGCCGTACCGCCTGTACCACTATAAATGTAATTTATGTGTGCGTGCATGGCTCTCTGTTTGCAGGTGCATTTTATTTTTTAATATGCTCCGGGCAAACACAACACATGAAATTTGCATTTTATGGGCACGCCTTCCTTTTTTCGGTTAGCCAAGTAAAATAGTAAATATACACACAACTAGTGGCCGTAAAACTAACTCAAACACGCACTGCCACTAGCCACACCCCCTCACCTTTCAGCATCCCCGAAATTTGTGCTTAAGCCGTCTCTTATGGAGTCATTTTTTTTACACACAGTTGTTATTCAAGAGACCGAAATTGAATGATTAATTTTAAAGAATATTTTGAGGGTGATGTATCCTAGTTTTATGTACGATTAATAATAGATTCTCTAAAAGAAACCTTGAGGGTAGTTAGTAAGGGTTTCTTTGCTTACAATAAAAGGGAACTTTTTAGATTAATTACCTAATACAAATATACAATGAAAACCATTAACTTCGACTCTTAAATGGACGAAAAACCATTAACTTCAATAGGATATCCATTGGAATATATAGCCAGTTAAGACCAAAGCCAATTCATATGGCTCTTCAGAGTAAACACCTTTGACTTTCCAAATAAAATAAACTAGGTGAAAATATGAACTCATTGCTATCATTCCGGACACCGCCCAGATCTTTTCATCCTTTTGGAAACTCACTTAGGTCCACAAAGCTTGCCTTGTCTTAGGTGCTTGGGCTGCCCCTTTTCCAAGTTTTATGCTGCCTTATTGAAAAATTAAACTTGTAATAAAATTTAATGACTTGGCGGTTTTTAATAAAAATGCGCCAACGCCTCAACCAACAGGAGCGAGAGGAAGCGCCCGCAATTCAAGCGCAAATTTGTGTTCATAATCACAATTTCGGTACCTTTTTTTCTGTCGGTTATGCGGTAATGACCACACAGAAAATTTCGGCCTGCCCTCGACCGCTAACTTGGCACGGTGCGTGCAATAAAAAGTAACGAGGCTGTTAACATTAAGGCAAACGTTTGCCTTTCACTTTGGCCAAGAAGCCAGTCGGAGGCTGAAACAAAAATACCTACAGACAGCCGACGGTCGACGGCCGACTGCTGACTGCTGACTGCCGACAACCGACTGCCGTGGCAACGGCGACTCATCGACGTTAAGTCGGGGCGTTAATATTTAAATTTATATTGCGGCCGGGCCTTGGTCACGGCAGACGCACGGCCCCGCTTGGCCATCAATTCTGCGTTTAATGCCTGCGCAAATATTTGCGCAATCAGCAAACAAAACAAGCGCCGGCCAACCGCCGACTGTCGACTGTTTAAGCAAAGCAATTGACCGTTGCCCAGACACTGGGGAATCGGGACACGGGCAAACGGGCCAACGGGGCTACGGGGGATATGGGGACATCGGGACATCAGGATACCGGGGGAATCAGGTTGCGATGAAAGCAACACGGCCGCAACTTGTATTTCCTGTTGACCCGTGTCCGTGTGCAAACTCAATGCGGAAACACTCGCAGGTGCGAAGCGCCCTTTTTCGGCCTGTCCCGCGCTGTAAATATCTGTGTTAATCATTTAATTAAACTGCGCTCGCTGCACATATTTCTGGGACATACATTTGGGTAATTTATGGCGTGATTTGGGTTCCCACAATTACTACTTCAATATGCTATCTTTTATGGGCCATTACTGGGCATTTACAACGGGGCGTATGCGCAATATTTTGTGCCAGAGCATAAAGCTCAGCCCACTTTTTGTAGCGAGTAGAAAAATATGACATCCAATTTAATTGTAAAATACACAGTACGCTGCAGACATTTTCATACGTCATTTCATGCTTGATTACAGCGTAGGAGAAATATATTTAAGCGCAACAAATATATATTTGCACTACTATTTGCCCTTTCCTTTTAATCCTCAATGCTACGAGTTATGTGGAAATAGTTGTAGACTCACAATGCGGAGCAAGGCAAGGAAAGTATAGTCTTACCTGAAGCACAAAATTATATGCAATTCTATGGAATGCTACGCTAAGACTTAATTCTCAGGGGAGAATGGGGACTTCCACACAAATATGTGGCCTTTAAAAATGTAAAGAAATCTGAGGAAACAATGGAAAGAATATTTCATCTATAATAGAGCATAAAGTGATATTTACAACGGGGCGTTACGCTATATTATTTTCTCGATGGGCAAAAATAAAGCGCTGCATACTTTTTTGGGGGCATCGTTTATGCACTACAACAATTTGCAGTTTTATTTAAATCTGAAGAAAGAAAATGGAAGCTACACCTCCCCCTGCCAGTGCCAGAATAAAAGAAAGAAAACCGTAAACATTCTTGCACTCTTGCAGCGGCAGAGCCGTAAAAGTTTTCGGTAAACGCATTTCAAACACTCGCCGAGATAGTTATTACAATTGTACTCAAAGCAGCAACAAGACCAGCATGCGTGCCGATGCCGAAAGATCTGGAGGGGGGAGGGGGGATGGCTGGTAGCAGCTGTGGGGGAAACTTGTAGCATTTTTCTCAAATGAAATGCAAAACGAGCAGAGCCATCTTCCACTTCTCCGCCAGCAGCAGCAGCAGCAGCAGCATCACAGAGTAATATTTACAAAAGAATATTCGTTTGCATTTATTTTTTCTTCGACGTCTCTGCTTTGTAGTGTAGTGTATGGCAGATAGAAGCCATTTTTGAAGTGCAGTTAGCTTTGATCGGTGTGCGAGTGTGGATGCACAGAGAGAAAAATATATATATATAATACAATAATATATATATTATAAATAAAAATTCTGCAAATATTTAATTAACTATTTTTGCTTTGTTCTTAATTATGCATTTTATTCTATTTACCGGAAGGATAAACATTTCATTTAATTAATATAATTTCGTACCAAATCTAGTTTAGCAGGAGCCCTTAGGGATATACATATTTAGGAAATTATAGATTCCCGCTATCTCTTTGTGCATGTGGAGGGATTGGGGAGTTGAGAATTAGAGGCGTTGGAGATGGGGGGGGCTCGGTGATTTGGGCGGCGGATGTAGCCGAGCTCTGCGGAAGCCGGGCTGCAACTGTCGTTGTCGCTGTCGCTGTCACCGCTCACTCCTATCTCCATCTCCGTTGCCGCCTCCATCTGCGGCCCCGCCCCGCCCCGGCTGAACTCAACATCCGCTGGACAATTGATGAACGCCTTTGTTGTTGTATGCAGAGTGGATTCCAGTTGAACTCCAGTGCCTGTCCCCGTCCGCGTGCAAGTTTCGAGCAAGTTCAGTTACCATTTGCCGTGTGGAAAACTTTGTGCAGTTGACATCCACGGAGATGGAAGGGGGCGGGCACTCGGAGGATCGGATTTTATCCAAAAGGTCCTGCGGATCGTCGCCTGATGTTTTTCGTTTCGTTTCGCGCCAGCAGTAAAAGTGCCGAGCTCAAAGTTTTGTTTACAAAGTTTTCAAATTTTTGTGGCACTGAGTTGAACTTCCGCCGAGCGCAGCCATTCCCCTTCCCATTTTCCCATTTCCGGCTGCTGTTGATGATGTTGCTGGCGCTGTTTCCAGACCTTCAGCGGACTATCCGACCGTCCGGGCAGCAGATGGTCTTCGATTCGCGACCATCCATCATTAGCCGCAATTATGTGGCGGGTCTATTAAATTTCCATCAATTGGCGAATGTAACTAAATGATGCAGAAAATGCAGGGCCAAGAAAATGGCGGGCTGTGAGGCTGTAGCACTTACTCATGCTCTCGAGGGCCGCTGCTCAGACACATCCTGCGGCTCCTTCAAGTTGTCATTGCGCGTAAAATTATGTCAATGCTTGTCAACTTTTCCGCGGAGCCAAGTTGCTCGACAAGTGCACCCTGTAGTGTCTTTGAGAGTGCATTGAGTGAGCGACTGAAAGTTTTCTTTAACCCGACCCCCGACCGCCACGGCGGTCCCTCGTCCTTGCGCCAGCATTTGTGTGTGCGTGTGTGAGTGCGTTATTGACTATGCATAAAGTGCATTTACAGTGCTTCTCAGAGAAAGGGAAGCTGCCAGGACGGAAAAAGCGGAATAACAGTTGCTCCTTAAGCTGGGCGTTTGGGAGGAACTTTTTTAATTTAATGTACAAATTATTCCAGCCTCAAACAGAAGTCACGGGAAGTCCTTAAAGGCGACAACTTCGTTCAGGCCAACTTCATGCAAACTTGGCGCTCGCCTTTTTCTACAAATTACCCCGGTTAATTAGCTATGTGTGTGTGTGTGCATCTGTGTGGGTTAACTGGGGCTAAATTTAATAAGTTTTCCTCACCAATTAGTCCTTTCCCGCACTTCCCCGCCTCGTATGACCCGCCTGCATCCATGCATGAAATCCCCGACGCCGCATTTTCTCCCGAAAAGCACGCGCTGATATTCGTAGAGTAAGTGGAACGTTTTGCCCAATTATTGTCTTGAAGCTCACGAGGCGCCCCTGCCCCTAGACTAGCCTCTAAGCCACTAAGCAACCACTGTGTAAATACTAACGTAGTGCAACTAAAACCTTCGACTGCCTGATATTACTTTTTACACCCCCTCTGTGCACCTCGTAGCGCGCAGGCACTTCTTCGCGAGTCGTGATTAGCTTTATGTATATACATACGAACTGAACTGTTCGCGGTAAACACAGTATCCACCGATCCCCCCAGATATAATACGAACATACTCCCACCCACACTCACACTCACAGCCACATTAACACACCCACACACACACAACAACACCTACGTATACTCTTCTTAAGCAAATATTTATATACTTATATCATACACAACTTATATGATAAGTGTCTACTCTTTTCCTTTTCGTCTCTTTTTACGCTCTGACATTTCATTTTCCGATAACAACCAATGCGCATTTAACCGCCACACGCCCACCACAATTGTAATGTGAACTCCACACCACAACCTACACCAACAACCACACACCAACACCAAACTCAACAACCGCACCACCACTACAACAACAACAACAACAACAACAAAAATTCCGAAAACATCACAAAACCAGAGCGTGCCGGTCCTTCGCACATTCGGCGGTCATCACATCGCGTAGCGCGAGCGGGAGCGGGAACTGGGCGTGGCCAGCACCGCAGCGACAGTAGCGGCGACCACTTGCAGCTCGCCGTCGACCACAATTGCCACGCCCACCGGTACGCCGCCGCTGCTGCCGCCGCTGCCGTTGCCCAACGCGTTCGTGGCCATCAAGACCAAGTCCGACAGCAACAGCAATAGCAACAGCAACAACAGCCTGGCCCTGCACAGCGGCAACAACAGCTTCAAGTCGAGCGGCCACAGAAAGTCGCCGCAGCCGCAGCCGCCGCCGCTGCCCCTCAAGAACGGCTCAAAGCTGCAGCAGCAGCAGCAGGGAGGCGGCGGGGAGTCGCACTACCAACACCTGAGCTACAACACGCGCAACACCCTCGACCGGAAGCAGGCCAACGGCTCGGGCTCTGGCTCTGGCGGCGACTACTGCACCCAGATCAATCCGCACTACCTGCAGACCTTTGACAGCCTGGACCACTACAGCGTGGCCACCATGCAGCAGCAGCAACCACATCAGCAGCAGCAGCCGCTGCGCAGCCAGTCCAAGTCGCAGATCTACAGCTACGGCAGCAGCGGCACAGCCAGCGACAACAGCAGCCACCAGCAGCAGCTCCCGCAGCCGCAGCAACAGCAGCACTATCACAGCAGCAGCAATATTGCCCACATCGAGCACCACTACCATCCGCAGCACGGCGGCGATCGCTACAGTCACCCACACGTGCAGCAGCAGCAGCAGCACCATCAGCAGCAGCACCAGCAGCACCATAGCCTGAAGCACACCAAGCACGGCAAGGGGCACAAGAACGGCAAGCACGGCTCGAAGGGCAGCAGCAGCAGCAGCAAGTCGCAGGACGACTTCAAGGCCATGCACAAGCAGCAGCAGCAGCAGAAGTGCAGCAGCAGCAGCAGCAAGTCGACAAAGCGCAACGGTTGTGGCAACCAGGTGTTGCCCCTGCCACCGCAGCAGCAGCAGCAGCAGCACTACTCCAGCTCCAGTGATAGCCTACCATTCGATAATAACTATTATTAGACACTTGCCCCTAAAGCACACTAGCCGCTAGCCAAGGTAAAGGATCGGGGTGTCCCAAAGTCCAGGAACTAGTTCCCGAAATTGTTTGAATCATTTGGAAGCCCCATTGTTACTTCTTGAGTGTTTCAAATTAAATGTGATCTCTGCTTTCTTGGAATATTGCTTGAATCCTCTGGCATAGACAATTTGGTTTTGTTTTCTTAATGAAGGATTTATATCTGAACATTACTATTAAGAGTGTTCATTAATTCGTATTGTTCTACATTAGGATATAAGCAGAGCTAGAAGGATGCGTCACTGTTTAGTTTGAATGATATGAGGGCAAAATGGTTGCAAACAATCTTTCAGGTAAAACGATTAATAATCTCATTTAATCACAATGGTTATTTGCATTAGCATTAATTCACAATGACTGCAGTAGTCGCAGAAAGTAAATGCTAAAAAAGGTTCTAATACCGCTTGTTCTTGTTAGTAAAGAACTTGAAATAGAAGAGTTAATCAATCGTTCTCGAATGTTTTTATTTACAAATTACTCTGCTATCACGATCGATTGCGTAGCTCAGGGTATTATCAGGGTGTTAATGGATATTAACAAGAACAGGTGGTACTAAACCCTTTTGGCTACTTTTATCCGGTTGTAGTTAAATTCTATAAGGACATTATCTTTGTAAGGCATGTGGCATATCTTCACACAGGTCTTTTAACAATTCGAAGTGTAGGAAATTCTGTGGAATTGTTTGGGACACCCCTTAAATGCCAGCCAATACACACAGATACACACCCATACAGACACGCACACAGTTGTGTTCGCCAAATGGTTCAAAGTTTTCATTTGATTGAGAGATTCTCCGAGCTGAATTCAGTGCTGCAGGATGCATTCCCAATTGAAATGCAAATTTGATTTGCGGTTGCCGAAAGACAATTCCTGGCATTTTTTACAGCTGCAACATAAGAGCGGTTTGCTTGCCCGGAACGAGTTAAGTGCTTCAACTACAATCTGTTGTGTTGGGAAGATTGTTGGCTCGAATGATAGCCCCTAAATGAATTGATTATTTACCTAGTCTATAAACTAATTTAGTTCGTAGGAAATGTCGAATGTGTGGCAAATGGAAAGCCATTGAACATTGCCAGCAGCTTATTGTTTATTGTGTACATAGAAATAATAAGCGTTTAGAACTATGTATGTAGTTATATCTATTGTAGACCTAAGCCAGGCCCACCAGCCCCTGTCCAATGACCTTTGACCCCAGGCCCGGACCTCTTACCTCTGACCCCTGATTTGAAGCCCCAATCCCCACGCCCCGAAAAGCTCACCAGCCACCAACTTCAGCACTCGAAAGCAGACCGCGCTCTTGCCCCAAACTCGGCTAATCGTATTTTGTTTATTTATTTCATTAACGAATTGCTTGAAATATCTGCCAACAACTCAAACCACACAACAACAACAACAACAACAACATCGACACACCACAAACCACACCACTGCTTACACCTCCAGTCGAGTTCCCAGGCCCGAAGCAGTGGGCACGACGAGCTGGGCAACCTGCTCTGGCAGCAGGAGGCGTCCGAGTTCCTCGAGCAGTATCCCCCCGATTCCCAGTTGAGCCGCTGCCCGGTGCCGCCCCTGCGCCACTGCCACGCCCCCGGCCACGGCCACGCCCCTAACACGCTGAGCAAGCGGAACGCGGATCTCTTCAGCGGCGACCTGGGCATCCCCGAGATCAGCACGCACGTGGGCAGCGTGGTGCACACCTTCGAGACATTGGCCCTGCAGCGGCGCCTGGCGGAGGAGGAGCGCAGCCCGGACCGGGAGCTGAGTAAGTATGAGACCGGCGGCGGCACCACCACCCCCACCACCACCAACACCACGCAGAGCAAGTACAGCCAGCTGAAGCGCCGCTCGCAGGAGATGCGCCAGCGGCTGGGCCAGCAACTGCACCGCCAGCGGTTGCAGCAGCAGAAGCAGCTGCAGCAACGCCAGCAGCAACAGCAACTGCATCAGCAAATCGCACGCTCACGAACACAGTCGCAGCCACAGCAGCAATCCTTGCAGTCCTTGCACGAGGGGGTCTTGACCAACAGCTGCAGCACCCAGACACTCGCCTCCAGCTTCTGGCAACAGCAGCCACTGCGATTGGATCGCTCCAGGGAGCACCTGCAGCAGTCCACCTTCGAGGACTATCGGAAGAACCTCTTCGGCACGCTCAGGAGGCATGGCAGCGTCGAGGATGGGGACGCGGAGCTGCAGGACGAGTCCTTCATTGTGAACGCGGCCTTTGACGAGATCTTCGCCCGCTACGACGACGAGAACGAAGAGGAGAAGGCGGCAGAGCGGAGCCACACGCACACGCAGACCACCACCGACGACATCTTCGAGGACGAGCACATGCTGGTGAGCCTCAGCGAGCTGGACGACGAGGTGTTCGCCAGCCGGGCGCAGACGGCCTGCACCACGCCCACTACCAGTGCGGCTGGGCGGACGCCCAAGCACAGCACTCCGCAGCTGAATATCAGCAAGTATCCCGCCCCGTCTCCTCCTCGGTCCCGCACCCTCACGAATCTCTTCGAGCGGCTAAAGTCGCAGGACCACAAGTTGCAGAAGTATCCCGGAGAAGCGACGCTTAACGAGGCGGCCGACTTTAATAGAGGATCCACCGTGAGCAAGTCCTTCGTGCAGCAGATGCGGAAGCCGTCGCACAAACAGAAACGGGCGCCCAGGCCACCGCCTAAGCCACAGTCCCGCTCCCAGGTAGCCATTGCCCATGTGACGCCGCTACGGAAGGCCCTGATCTTCCCCAAGCGATCCAAGTCCTCCAGCGAACTGCTGCTCGACGACCTGGGCGTGCAGGCGCGTAAGTATCACCGATGGACGGAGCAGGGATCAGCGCTGTAGACAGGATCCGCGGGCACCCTGTTATGCACCTGTTTCTCACCTGTTGACCAGTTTGACCCACCTAGATATTAACGCGGTTCTCTCGTACTATGTATATTTCCGTTTACCCAGAGGCGACGCTTTTGTAGACTAAGTGACCCCCAACCGAATCGAACCCCGACTCCGACCCCTACCTCCGACTCCCCGAATCTTCCGAATATCAGAATCTGACCCCCGAACCGATCCCGAATCCGATGTAGATGAGAAAGCAGAGAGCGCAGCTATCCCGCCGCCATAACGGAAGACAGAGATACGACCCGAAGCGAACCCAAAGAGAATTGAGCCATACGAGGATGAGCACCGCAGAACTAAACTAATTTCGTAGTTATCCGTAATTAAATTAAGCCAAGTACATTACTCGAAAATGCATGAAAATCAAATTAAAGATGACTAACAATACTTATACGTGTACGCATACATTACTGTACAAATAGGATCGAAGACACCCCAGCGGGTTATATGAGGAAATGAAAATTAAACGGCAGATCGTGCTCTCACCTAGTGCAAGTTATTAACGAGTACAAGTTTGTCTCTTCAATTATTGTTTAATCTCATCAATGAATATACCAAACAATCCCGATATACATCTATACATTATACGGATATATAAACATTTATATATATATATATATAAAGCATATAACTGCGACATTTGTTGTAACTTGTAGGATAATTGCAAAATCAAACCAAATGTAAACCAATTACAAGAAGAAACATTACTAACTCTTACCTGCATGCAATAAAAGATTTGAAAAAGCAAAACCAGCTCAAGAGACTTTCATTATTAGAATTGTCATAGAATAATTGTATATGTCAATGGAACAGGTTTTAATCTCAAAAACATCCTTAGGGCTGCGAACAGTTCAGTCCGTACATCCATCCATCTCCTCATAGATTTAGAGCAGCTTAAGAACCAGGTAAGGAATAGGAAGGAGCCAACCCAAATATTTGCAGGATAATAAGCCTTTGGACGTATGTATCATTGAAAAACTGCAGCAACAGAGTCCAGACAGTCCATTAAGCGCAGGATCGCAGATGAGGCCAAATGCATGCTGTCGTTTTACAGCTGGAGCTTAGTGAATTTATCCACGTGTATCGATTCAACTGCTAAACAAGTTGGGATCTCCAGATATATGTACATATGTCATTGAAATCCTATTAAGAAAATGATTTAGTAGTCAGACTTAAGCAACTAAAACTAAAGCTACTTTTAGCGGAGAAAAACGTTTAGAATATGGTATAGACAGAACCCAACACCTACCCTCGTCTGAGTTACAAGTTTTTTTTTAATTATCACATCAGAATTAAATTATAGACTCTCCACTTCATTACGGATTAGGTTATAGAATAAAGATAATACCTAGGTAAGTTAATGAGGGCAAGTCTACTAGTATAGGAGGGTAATCTGTGGTCTGCACCCCTGTTAAAAGCGCGCAGATAAAGTAAAATGATCTTTTAACTCGATTTGTTTCCTGTAAACGTAATACTGTGGTCTCCAAAGATCCATACTCTAACATAAGGATCATCGAATTTCTTCTACCAGCGTTTTGAGAAATCCAAGCACACGCCTCACTTTATTCACAAGTATTATTTATCAGATAAGTTCCAGCTGCTAACTAATTAAAGGTTTCGTTTAGGCAGCATTCCGTCTGGAACTCTTCAGTACGAACCAATGCTGATTAAGCTATCTTGTAGCACAAACATAGGCACTGTTTGTAAATTGGACTTCGGCATGCTTGTTTATTAAATAAAATTCAAATCAAATATCTTATGAGTTTCGAACAGTCCAGTAGCTATTGGATGGACGCAAGAGCAACTTGAAGAGGCGGATATTGGGACGACCCATTAGGGGATTCTGGTTCTGCTGGGCAAAGTTCCACTTCAGCAGAAAGACAATGCTGGAAAAAATGAATATTTACAGAGCATTGCAGACTAAATAAGAACGAAGTCTACTCACAAGCGCTCCGGTCCGCAAAGAGTAGTGGCGCAGCTCTCGAACGACTCCCACGATTTCCCTGCTGGCAACCGTGCGATTTCCTGCTCCCAATGCTGCCAGCTGTACCGGGCGGTGTCTTGTTCTTCGGCCCAAGTAAGGTAGGCTGTGGGGTTCTGCAGGATAAACCGCTGTGCCTGGTAAGTGCGCGTCGTCCGGTCCACGAACTCCATCACGAAGAGAAGCTCGTGGTCACGCGAGTGGGTCAGCGCGTAGAGCTTGTCGGTGCCCAGGAAGTACTCCCCCGCTGCGATGCTGTTGTACCCGTTGCGGAACTCCTGGGCGGAGCGCCGCGTCCCGTTGAATCGCTGAAGCACCAGAGTCCAGCCACCCTCATCCAGCGCCTGCTCGCAGAAAACGTCGAAAGGCTTGCTGGCCTCCTCCAGTTGGATGCGGGTGTAGCCGTACTTGTCGGTTAGCACACAGTTGCGTAGAATGGCATCGGAGCCGGCCGACAGCTTCTCAGTGGCATTGGCCAGACGACTTAAGACCTCAGTCTGCTCCGCAATCTTCTCTTTCACGCCTCGCACTGCGCTAGACACCGCTGCCGAGTTGCTATTGTAGAAGAGTATTTATTAATTTGACTAAACCTCAAGGGAAATGCATAAACAGTAGCCAGAATACCTGCTGGGTAATTTGACGTGCACTCCGCGCGGCTGACGTTGTGAGGCGAGGCTAGTTTGTGCTAAAAGGACCACTAGGATAGTCCCAACCAACACTCGATTTGAGAACATCTTTTCGCTTGGAAGACCCGAACGTCTGTGAGCTATAGCCATCACCTTGGCATTGATAGAAGCCTCCATAGGTGCAGATAAGAATGCTGATAGCTCCTACCTTGACCGCTCTTAGTGAGTTCACTGGCCAAAATCCACCTTTGCAGCTTATCACTCGCCGGTTTCGTGACGCATCTCCCATTTCCGAAGATGCCCCGCCCTGCTACAGGATTTCTAGCACACTTCCGATCCGATCTTAGCTCCTCAGGAGGTCCGGTCGCAATGCCCACAGGAAGACTCAAGAGAAGCTGCGCAGGGAAACGCTGAAAGTGTTGAGACGGTCGTTCGTATGGCGGGCGCCTGTGTCACCGAAGGTTTGCTCGCCAGTTTGTGGATAACCACGGACCCTTTCCTCCAAAATGTTTTCGAGCTGACATCGCAGGAAAAACACAGCTTGTCGATGTTTACATGGATATGTGAGGCCAGGCTGGAAGGGGATTGCAGGCACTTTCCGGGCTGCGGGAACTTGAGCTGTCTATTCTGCATAGGATACGAGTAGATGTGGCTCTTGTAGCTAATGCGATCCGTAAAGAATCTACCTAACCTCCCGTATACGTCCAACGGGGTGTGGATCGTTACAGAGCTGCTGTGTTCAGTTTTTTTGTGGTAGCGGCCATTAATTTTACGTCGCTAACCTTCCCAGCAGGCGGTACAGGTTCATAGTAGTCAGAAACCACCATTTCTGGCGGATGCACTCGGGAAACGGCTCGAAACCGCATCTCCGTCTCCGAGCACTTTCTGAACTCGGCCGCGATGAGCAGCTCGATGGTGCATTTCTTACACAAATCCTATGGACGTTCATCTTTGCGGGCAACCTGGCGGTGTTTGCCAAACTTGGGATTAAATTGTAACCCAAAGAAGTTCACGTAAAGACTTACATATTCTATTTGGGTTTGTATCAGTATTCTCAAGGAAGACCATACAGTCAGTTGGACAGGGCTTCCGTTGGTTCATATACAGCAGGTATGATTTGTGTATACAAATAAACAAAAAAGGAAATTCTAATCATGGACGCCTAATCAAACAGTGTAAATAAATATCGGATAGCAGTGTGCCCACTAGATTTTCCTTTCATAATACTAAAAGTCGCTAAAAACGCCAGAAAATAGCTAAGCAACCTTCGAGACATTTGGCGTTGCCATACTTTTCGAACAAGTTTGGTTTTAAGGTCGGTTTTGGTATTTTTTATACTTAAGGGTAATATCGACCGAAATCGCTGACGGAATCTCGTGATATGTTACGATCGAGAATAGACCACTTTTCTTATTTTTTTTTGTCAGACGTTTTCCCAGGTGTTTCTTCAATTTTCCCTCCATTTTGTGAGCGAATTAAATACAATTGAATACTTTCGCTTACGGAATCACAGCTGTCCATTTTGTTGACCTGGCAACGCTACACGAAATTTCGTTTATGCTAGTACCCCACCGAACGAGAAATAAAATTATCATCATTATTTTCAAGGCTAGATATTTTGAAGCTCATTACGGTTTTTAAATATTTATAGCATGTAATAAAGATTGACATTAAAAAGCTAAACTTAGTATATGGGATCATTACTATTTAGTAGTTCTACTTTGTATAGAAATCAAGCTTTTATATCTATCTATCTTTTTTTTTAAGATTTGTTTTGTTAAACAGATATAAAAGCTTCATGCAAAACGACAAACAACAGGAATAACAATAACTAATTTGAATTAGTTTTTAATTTAAAAAATAATACTAATTTTTCTTTTCTTTTCTTTACTGTTTTACACATTGGGACTTTAACTCCCATTTCTTCTGCCGTCCACAGTAATACAAAAACTATAGCTATATCTATATACATATGTATATATATGTATTATGGATTAATATTATTGTAAAATTAAGGGAGGTGTTTGCCCTAATATATGTAGATAAGAATTTTATTTATTATTTCTTGTGACATAAGTCAACATTAAATTAATCTTCTTAAGAAATTAGTTTCCATTAAATAATATGTTGTTTCCACGCCTTTAGCACGTCTTTAGTTAAAAGAAGAAATAATCAAAAATTAAAGAAATGACAGATCAATAAATATCTAACGAATAATATTTGGACTAAAATAATGATAAAAACTACAAATTTTGATGAATAGGAAATAAAAGTTTGATGACAGGTTAAGGAATAGTCGATGACAAAACCGAATATAATATGTCTAAATGTTTATGCATGAGATTCAATAACAACACCGAAGTTTTTTATAAGTTTCTGAAATAATACATTAATACATATTTAAATTGGATTCTAAGACAATTAAGGAAGCTAACTTGTCGAATATGCCATTTTAATCCGATGGTTCCTAAAGCAGCTATATGAAAGTGAAAATTCTGCTGCTTTAATTATACATAGTACAAGAGTACAAATGTAACGAAAATATGCCATATTGGCCACAGCATTCCAATGGTAACTATATGGTAAAGTGGTTGATCTAACATATATTTTAGTATTCACATATTCAAAGACATCGAAACCTAGTACTCAGCATTTCTCAAGTGCGGGTAATTTGATCACCCATCAGACGTTTGTCGCTGGACAATATTTTCCCAGCCAGCTAAGCTGAGCGATCTGCATTCCTATATATGTGTTTGTATATATAACTAAATAAATAAGTCGGCCGCTTACGTCGTCAAAAACCAACGCAGTTCGCATGAATCTAAGAAACTTTTTGTTGAACAGCCGAGATCGAGAACTCAAGGGGGCTACACAATGAATAAACTTGGAAACATTCATGAACATTATAAAATAAACCTTGCGAACATTTTTAACTTTACAAACAATTATTACTTTCCAATACACTGCTTCAAAAGAAATAGGACTTTGCTGAAAGAATTGAAATATATTACTTATTTTGAATTAAGATTTAATTGAATTCTTATATTCCATGGAATAGTTGTTTGTTAAATTCTTTTAATTGGTAGATGCACATTAAATATTAAGCACATTAATATTTAATATAATTATATTGCTTTTTAAGACAGAAGGCAGAACAATGGGACTATGAAATTTTAAGAAAAAATGTATTAAATGTGTGTGACTGAATACCTGTGTGTTTGTTTGAGTTTAGCGAGTGTATCTGTATTTTGTAGAACTGTCGAAGGGGGTCCTGGTAAGTAGTTCATTATGATTCATTTAAATTAATTTTAATTGTGGTTTTCTTTTTAAGTACATATATATATATATATTTGTTATACGTAGCAATCTGTGAATTCAATGAACAAAATATATACTATTTCAAATCAGTATTATCTGTTCAAAATGCTACCCAAAACTGTTAATATTACTCTAATATTTATACTTATCATAACTATCGAAATTGAATGTCGATGGTCCGGTTATGATTGCGCTGACTGTCATAAGGAGAGCATAGGAACTTGTGAGATCGAAGTCGATCCTGGATTTAGTTGTGGCGAATATAAAATTCGAAAACGACCGAGACGCTGGGGTTCCTTGTTTTACCGATCTTTGAATACGTTGGAACGTTTGGCCCACGATTCCGATGCCGAAATACCTCAAGTCACACAAGATTTAAGTGTGTGCGTTCCATCAAGCCTAAATCAGACAGGTAAACCATCGAAATGGCATTGATAAGGGAATTCTTTTATTTCGCCAATTTTTTAGATCAAGATATCGTTGAAGGATATCCTATTTGCTGCGTTTGGTCAAAGGAGCTTGGCTGTCAGATTTTAGTGGCCGATGATAATGATTTGTGGGACTGTGGGATATGCCGTCAACCTATGCATATCACCTACGATAACCTTAAGCCGTGTCCTTGCGAAGATGAGGTTGATGACCTCTTCAGTTTATCAGGAAACGGAAACCGTTCCAAATTGAATTTCGTAATTGCTGTATTTTGGCTATTTTCCCTATTTAAATTGTAAAATAATCAACATTCCGATTATGTGAAAATATTTAAGCAGTCAAAACTTGTATTCTCTTTATTTAATGTACATTCTGTATTGGCATCAAAAGATGAGTATCACCTTAGCATGAGGGTCAAAATTTTACTCGGTCTTTTTAATTACCTTCCAAAGTGTGGAAAGCACAGATTTTTGAACACAGATTATACCACCGATTTTTGAAAGGTGTAAGGTCAGAAGATTGTGAGGAATACTGTATTATTAAGTATCACACAGAGTTACACCACAAATGGCAATGTTGCTATATTTCAAAAGGTGAAGTTTGCAGCGTCGAAGATCAGAGAAGTTGAGAAAATACTAGAAAGTTTTTCTGTATTTAAGAAAAACCGCCCCAACAAATAATCGCCTTAAAACAAAGAACAAATTTATCTTATTTTTAGGACGAATCGCCTTTGCCGCCTTTTTAAAGCGATTTTCTAAATACTCGGAAGAAAAGCTTGGGTTTTATGTCGATTTTAGGTAAAAATTTGTATTAGTGCATATACAGGAGAAACGTAAAGGCGCAAAAATTGCTGTCACTTTGTTTAGAAACTAGATAAATCAGGAAATTTGAATGTCCATCATGAAGGTTTCATCGATCGATTTCCGATTTAATTATATCAATCCAGTTCAAATCTTCAAGGCTATATACACTTCGGGTTCCCGAAGTTAGCTTTTCTTTCTTGTTTTATAAAAGTATCTAAAGTTCCTTTTAAAGACATGTGTCATCAAGCAATCTTTAGAGAAATCAGTCAGTTTGGTGAAATATATTTAAATAATTTGTACTTAAAAATGTCAACGATTTTGGCCAATATTTTTTTCATATTTTGTTTGACATTGAATGTCCAAATTGGTTGGTCCATCTATGAATGCGCAGACTGTGATAAGACGAGCCGAGGAACCTGTGAAATCAAAGGCGAACCAGGATTTAGTTGTGGCGTTTATAATAGAAGGAAAGCACGAGATGTCAAAGCAGAGGAAGATGCCGATTATGAACACCCGACAACCACCACTGACCTGAAAGTGTGCATTCCCAAAGAATTAAATGTAACAGGTAAAATCAACAAGGTAATGTGACTGCTTATGCTAGAAGCTAACTTTACTTTACCATAGTAAGAACCTACAAAAGAAATGCAATTATGTAATTTAAGTAAGGTGTCGTTGTTATAGCAATATCTTGTAAAACAGCGATAATTTATATGACAGCTATGTGACATTGTTGTCCGAATTGTTCCAATCCGACCTAATGGGAATATAAAGAAAGAAGACTATCTGCCGAAGCTTATTTAGATAGCTTAAAAACTGAGATATTATTTTGGCGTAGAAAGGGACAGACTAACATGGATCGATTCGACTGTTGATGCTGAATATGTATACCTCATAGCTAACTTTACTTTACCATATTAATAATCTCTTTACATATACAGAAGAAATGCTAACATCTTCAGGGCACATCATAACCAAAACCTGCTATACAGCTCGTGTAACCAACAGACTTTCCAAAAAACAATAAGTTGTATACAATTATGTAATTTAAGTAAGGTGTCGTTTCTATTTAACCTTTCAAGTACAATTAGTTTGTTATAGCAATATCTTGTAAAACAGCGATAATTTATATGACAGCTATGTGACATTGTCCGATTTGATCCGATCCAACCTAATGGGAATATAAAGAAGACTATCTGCCGAAGCTTATTTAGATAGCTTAAAAACTGAGAAATTATTTTGGCGTAGAAAGGGACAGACGAAAATGGATCGATTCGACTGTTGATGCTGAATATGTATACCTGATAGGGTCGGTCACTGCGTTGCAAACATTTGACCTAAATTAGAATGCCATGCATAGCTAGATAATGGAAAATCCAACCTTTCATATTTATTTAGATATCCTAGGTATCTGTGACAATTTTAAAAGCTCATTTATTTTTAAAATTCTAGATTTACGGGATGAGTATCCCATTTGCTGCGTTTGGTCAGTAGAGCTTGGTTGCCAGCTTTTAGCGGATTCATCTAATGATTGGTGGGACTGTGGATCATGTCGAAGAAAAACCCAACTTACCTATAGTGACCTTAAAACCTGCCCCTGCGAAGAAAACCTTGGATCAAGAAAGGTATACAGCACTTTATGGCACTTTGTGATTCCAACATATTTGTTATATAAATGCTTTACTTAAATTGAACAAATAAATTACAGTTTGTTATATCATGTGTGCTTCGTTGAGTTACAGCCCTTAGCCTCAGTTGGAACAATGCGTCAAACATTGACATCCTCTATCACAGAAATCTTAGCGTAATAATGATAGAATATTATTATGACTGTTTATTTAAGGAGCGAGTTTACTAGGAAAATGATTACATCATCACTTTATATAAACATATATATACAACTTTTTGATAATTTTTTTATTATACCGTAATAATAGATGAGGTTCCTTTAATGATTACTCTTGATTACAGGTTGACATAATTTGAACTTTTAACCCGGAGATCAAGCGCTACAGATTCCAAAAGATCTTTGTCTGTATATTGCTAATTCGAAACTGAAATTTTAAAACCAATTTTGAGAAAACCACTTCCAAAGTAACAATTTTACACCTACCACATAGCAAATATATGGGGCAAGAGGAATTTTGGAAAAAGAACCTGAGGGCCTTATTATGTTTGATTATTTGGCGACTGGAGACAATAATTGCGTAGTCATTTTTAGTAATAAATAAGTATATTATTATGTTAGCTATGTAATAATTCCAAAAGAATTGCTCAAAATGTAATATCAAACAGAAATCAAATACAAATAGTTTACTTTATTATGAAGTCACTTGCGCATCGTCTGCACTATTTAATTGACTGCTTTCTTCATGACTTTGCTCATGGAATCGTCACATAAGATGACTCTACTTGTGAAATCGTTAACAGATCGTTAACATGTAGGTTCAGCAAATTAAATGAGTAGCGACAATTTATTTTTTGGCGAATTGCGGAAACCGTTTCCGAAAACGTTTTTAAATTGCTTTCCCTTATAATCGTTGGACAGGCTAATTGTGACTCTTCGGTCCAGTGTGCTCTCGATCTATACTGTGCTCGCGCATTTAATTCAAATATTCTACATTTAAAATATTCGGTACTCAATTCTGTTACCTATAAGTGTTCTTCTCCTATAGGAACTTTTTGCCTTAAATTCACTCTAGACTTTAAATTATAAGTCAGTGGTTTTCACGTGTTTAGTGTTTCTTACAGAAGTATGACATACCATTTTCATCATGATTGTTAAAAAGTTTTGCATCGTGGTTGTCTGTTATCATTACATTTGTCTCATCGGATAACGAAAGAATATACACGTTATTTTATTAAAACTTGATTAGATGTTTTATAGACATATAGGAAAAATTAATACAAACCAAATCTTTCTCTCCTGACGCAATCTTATACACTTGAAAATTATACCGATATAACCTCCAATGTAAATAACCTTCCTAAACTAAAAACTTTAGTATTAACCAACTTAGTACATTCGTCAGTCAGCACGCCAGTAGTTCACTTCCTTGCAAACTATCTCCCGTCGTGCCAACGAACACCTAAAACTAACAAGCACGTGCCTGGTGTCGCAAGGGCCTCTTAATTGTACTGACCGTAGTGTATCAACGTCCAGAAGAAAAAAATAACGGCTTAAATGAGGAACGTGTAGTCTGGAATTTTGATTCAAAGCAAGTATATATAAACAAATAATTACTATAACTATATTTTTTATATATATATATTTTTAAATCGGAATGTTAGCTAATTTTTCAATGCTTCCATAATAACCCCTTGTTCTGTACTTTTTAATCTCAATTTCAGCTCAGCAGCTTAACTTCTTTAAGCAGTTTGTTTCTTTAATATTACTTAACCCATAATTTTGATATTTATTACGAGATTGGGATTGTTGGTAGTGGAGCGACCTTGAAGATCGCCAGAATTTGCAGCAAGATGGAACTTCTCAGCTGACGATTCTCTTGGGACTGGGATGTGGTTGCGGGGCAGTGCCGAAAATCATTGCTGAGCCGCTGTCGATCAGGTAGCGACGCCATTCGCTCAGGCTGCAGTTTACATTGCTTGGCAGCAACGTTACCTTCAGGGTCAGCCAGAGCAGGCTTCCTCCGATGAGGCCGGTGGTCAGGCCCAAAGTCCAGTACTCACAGGCCAGAAAGGTCCGCTCCTCCACGGCCAAAGCTTGAAGCACACCAATGATGGCGCAATGGCAGAGAGACTCTATGCGCTGCCACAACTGTGTCAGGGCGACATCGAGAGCCAGGCAACAGATGACTGTCTCCATTAGCAGGGTATTCCAGGAACTGGAGCTTGAAGAGGACTCGCTGACTCTGCCTCCTCCCCTAAAACGCTGCCCGACGGGATTGGGAGCGGGAGCCGCAGTGGGAAAGATCTTAATCGCTTGGAGCAGGGCTACCACGCAGGCTGAGAAGAGCCAGGCGCCCAAGAGCGATGCTGAGACGGACTCCTGGCGGAAGTAGTGATAGTACGATATGCCCAGCACCGAGTGGACCAGCACTGCCATGCTCAAAGCTGAAAGTCGAGCCATCTTTAAATCTTCGATCTCCTCTCCAGCTCCCGTTTCCCTAAAAGATGTGAAAACCTTATGAAATATTACAAAACTGAAAGTGGAATGAACTTAAACGAGTGACTTTCAAGATTCCAGGCAAGGGTGATGTAATTGTGGGCAAAATTATATAACTTTTTCGGGTTTTTAAATACTGCGTGTTAAGCACGGTTATATTGAACCGCTTTTAATTAGCCAAATGTGATGATTTTGAAAAAATTTTGTCATAATTATCTGGTTTCAAGCCGGGCTTTTGATATGTGTACTTGCCTACCTGCCGTAATTCGTTATCTTTCTCTGATTTTTAAATTTAAATACTGCTGGTATATATACTGCTAAACATAGCTTTTGAATCAAGAACAACAGGTGATATTTGCGTAAAACTTCCTCAAGACAATATCACTTGTCAAGATGTGCTAGCATTCGCTTAAAGGATTTTGTTACAATATATCTTATATCATTTATTAAGTGCTTTGAATCATTATTTCAGCGGTCAACCTAAACAATGTTCAGTTCGGTTGAAAAAAAAAATGGATAAAGGATATATTTAACGTCTGAAAGCCTTGATATTTTTATTAATCGACTATATAAATAATTGCCACTTTTGCTTGACGAATGGAAAAAAATGCAAGGTAGTTTACTCCAATTTAAACTCAGTTTCAAGAGTTCAAGAGTTGAAAAAAACCTTTTAACAACAACAAAATTAATATTCTGCACCAGTTGATAAATATAGATTTAGAATTGGAAAATTGAAACATAAATCTAACCAAAGCTCTCAATCACTTCGGCCAGAACATACATTTTTTAAAGGAAAAGTCATAAATTCTTTCTCCCGACTACAATAACGCGGAATCATCAACGCGAACTTTATTTTATTAAGATCGAAGACAAATTTTTGAGAAACATTTTTCAAAGGTAAAGGAAATAAAAAACGTCACAAAGTTGCTTTCATCATTAGGAGAATACTACAGTCCGATAATTGACGTCAAAGCTGTTTTACTTCATAAAGGAAACCAAAAAACTGTATTATACCTATCGATAATTCTACAAATGTACTGGAAATATGAGACCTTGAATATGCTTTTACTTATTTTTTAATAGTTCAAATGCTTATCTATCAAGTGTATATAAAATAAAACATATTTTGTTTATATCGCATAACAAAATCACAAAAACAGATTACATCCCTAGACTTACAGTTTTCTAGCATTACTGATAATGTATCTAGGTTATTTTCAAATAAAGATATAATATCTTTTTACTCAACATAACAAAATAAGAATAAATTGTAAAAATATATATAAATATATTTATTCATTCATTACGATTACAGAAATGTTTTCCATATGTTTTCGAAAAGGTGCATCTATTCCATTTTGGATAATACACATTTAAACATTTTAGCTTATATAAGAAATGATAAAGATTTTCTTACTGGGCTAGCATATTTAGCGAATCATAAGTGGCCGAAAATATTTGCTCTCATCCTTTATTGTTTTTTGTAGGAGGCCCTCCAGAAACTGATAGATAAATTGATTTCTACCGAGCCACTGAACCCCGAGCGATTATATATTTTTTAAAGAATCATTTTCACAAACCTTTCAAATTTGCCTACTAAAGGCTTCCAAAATTAGGTATATATACATTTATAAAATTGAGCTAACGGAAAACAAAGAAAACATTTAATGACTGGCCCGAAAAGATATACAAGTAATTCGGCTACCTTACTATATGACGGCCAAAACCTGGGAACTCTTTTTCACTGACCATTAAACTAGCAAATAGAAGTGAACATGTAAACCAATTAGTAAAAATTACCAAACTAATTGGATTTCTTGTGTTTGTTTTAGAGAATATCTATACTCCATTTTCCTGCATCTGATAGCATATTAAAAAGTTGCCATATGAGAGGATTAAAATTGTCAACAAAAGTTGTCACAAGCTGCATTATAAATAAAAGATTATTATAGTAATTATTGGTTCATTTCAAGAAAACAGAATTCACATATATAGTAAAATAACATTACTCAGAATTCTGACTATATAAAATGCAACTGTCCGAAAATCAGACAGATTGCAAACTATGGCAGCAAATCAATCACCGATTTGAATGAAATACTTATTATAATAACTTAAACCTGATAAGTATATTAAGTATATGCTAACACAACTTAAGTGGAAGTAAATACTTATAGTTAGTTAATTAAATCACCGGAAAACTAGAGAGTTTCGATTTACTGCCTATTTATCCTCTGACCGAATAGAGATTTTGTATTTACATTAGTCAATTAATGGCCATTTAAAATTCAAAATAAACTCATTACTGGTAGCTTCAAGTAGTACAAAGTTTCGAGGAGCTGCTTGCGTAGATGGAATTTCAGCGGGGATCAAAAAGGTATCCGGGCGTAATGGGCGACGGATGTGCTTCAAGTGGCGTCTTATGCAAATCGGGCAAAGTGCATGGCCATTTCGCAAAACTGCAAACTTTGCCAATTCCACTGACACGAACACAAGCAGAAATCGGAGCCGCACATTCGACTTGACCCAAATGCCTTGTTACGGCGCACACTCCACACGAAGAAAAGCATGGAGAACGCAACGCGCCCGCCCCTTTGCGAAATTGTAATGGCAATTTGTATGCAAAATTCGGAGAATGTAAATTTCATGCAACACATCGAATAAATTGAAGTCGGCAGGAATATAAATAGAACAGAAAGAACTCGGCAATAACAACAAAGTGTCCCATGTCCGGTGGCGAGTAAATTTGAAATGTGGCGCTTAATTCAATATTGGGATTTTTCTGTAGACAACTGTTGGTAATAAATTGATTCCATATGCCGAAATAATTCAGAATATCTTTTTACATAAGTAAAAATCCGCAGATAACATCTAACTTCATAAATACAATGCAATTTAAGAAATAATCTTATAATATAATTTTAGCAAACCAACTTGCGCTTGAGTTCTGGAAGAGTATTGAGTAGCTCCGACGGAATGTGAGGGGCTATAATGTTAGGTCCTTCAGTCCAGCGGTGAATAGGTGAAAAGACTGACTTTATAGAAAATAAATATCCATTAATCTCACTTCATAATACAGCGAACACGAACAAGTAATATTTATTTCTTTAAATGGAACATTTTCAGGTCACAAACGGTTTCAATTTAATTGCATTAAAAGTAGACTAGACTACTTACTTTATGATAGTTTCTTAACACTTATACAAGAGAGATAGTTAAAATATGTTTAATAAAACAAAGGTATCTTTAGTTCGTTCGTATCTGAATCAAAGGCATTGAAAACATTGTAATGAGGCCTTATCTTTGAATTAAATGTGAATATGAATGAATAAATTGATGTCAAGACAGGTATTTCTTATCAAGGATTTGATTTTATGGCAAGCAAACTATTACTTGGCAACAGCATGTTTTGGTAGTGAGTCATTCAGTATTAATAATTATGATTTAATGTTTTTCCTAATTGAAGTTGATACCTCAAGTTGGCAGAGCTAATGCAATTTAATGCTGGGCTGTTTAACAGTTGTTTTGCCCGACTTTTATTCACTTAAATACATTCACTTTCACTTGGTTTAATTTTTGGCTTTACGATGGATATTGAACCACACAAACCTCTCTAGAACCGAATTTGTCCTTAAAACTAGTATAAAACAAATTCGGATCTACAGGGTAGACGTGGAGCAAACTAGCGCAGCACAGCCGCGGCGGGATAATGAAGTCAGGTGAGGTAGGTGAGCAATCACGGCTGCAAAAAAGTGAAAATATTAATAAACATATACAGTACGTGTGTGTGTGTGTGCGGGTAATTTGGGCAACGCGGCAATTACATGCGCCTCAGCCAAATTATATTTATCGTGCCACACGTGATGCGATGGCGGCCAGAGAAGCGTTTCCTTGTTGTTTCCTTTTTTTCCTGTTCCCTTTGAAACTATGAAATGACCCATAAATGTGATTACAAAGCTCGCCGTGGCCCGTCAATTAAATTGAGGCATTTCGCCGCTTCCCGTGCCCATTTTCCTGTCACGGAAACCTTTTCGCCGGAGCCTCCATGCTCCGTGGTGTCTCCGCCGTCGCCGCGGGAAAGCAACTGAAGCCCAGACCTCACCGCCTGCCACGAGATTAGGCAGTAGTCCGAAAAAAATCGGAGCAGAATACGGATAGTAATGCCGCGCCTTATCGGAAGAAGCGGCGATAAGATAAGATACGGCTGCGATGTCTTTGGGAGTGCTTAGGGCGCTTGTATCTAATTGATTGCCCGCGGATTACGGCACTTTCTTCGCGTCGATAAACGAGGTGCGAGGCCCCGGAATCGGATGGACAAGAAGCACATTTAATGAATGATAGATCTGCTGTTTGCACTGAAATCAATCAGGGAGTCGCCCGCTAAGCTCCCGACCTGGATCGCTGTCGCCCTCGTTAGGCGCCACCCAAAGCCTCCATGTCCCTGCTCCAATTTGGTAACGATGGCGGCGATGATTCAGCACTAAGCCCTGCTAAGACCGCTGAGTAATGGCTCAAGGCGTCGCGTCGCCGATGCTCCCTCCGTTCGGTCCGGTGCAGTCTCTTCTCCGGCGGTGTCCTGTAATGAAATTTCAATTAATTAATGACTTTCTAGCAGTGTTCATTAGCACTAAGCGGCCAGGCTTGGAGAGTAGTAAGCTGGCAAAGTCAAAAACCTTTTCGGGGCTAGCTAGGCGCGTTACGGTTACCCTGGAAATCCCTCGGATTAGGAGCGTAATGGCAACAAATCTTGCGTAAACAAAGGAAAGAGGACAAATCGTTTGACTTTGCACACCCTCTAGCGCTCTCTCCCTGTCCAACCCACTCTCGCCCTCTCGCTCTGCCTCCCTGCGGTGCCTCTTTGTCTGCAGCCCTGTTGTCCTTTTTTTGCAGCCTCAACATGGCTGCTCCGGATTTTACCCTGCTGGAGAGTGAGAGAGGAGGAACAAGAGTGAGAGAGAGAGCTCTCCAAATGTGTACACACAATCCACAAAGTCCTCGTCGGGGAGGGGGTTGCGAACGAGAGAGGCTTAGCCAGAGAGAGAGAGGGAGAGAGACGGAATAAGGGTGAAGGTCCTGGCAGGCAAAAGGCAGCTGGGCGAAAATTGCTTTATATTCCAGCGATCGTTCGCTGGCAAAGTGCTCTATATAGCAATAATTTGGCCAAATTAACGCCGTCTTGCCAAATCGAAATTTGCGAAAATAGATTGCATCACTCCACTACGGAGGCCCCCGCCGAATCAAAAATGCTAATTGATTTCACGTGGCCAGAAGTTAACACCTAACGCGAAATCGTCAGCAAATAAACATTCGAAATGGCCTCCCGAAGCTGGCTAATGCTAATTCGGTGCAAATATTTACCTACATTAAATATATTGGGGAAATGATAGATCTGTTGCTAATTTAGCTGAAGGATTTTTGGGGCTGGCAGAGTTCTCAGTTAACGAAAATTACAATGTGAGCGGATTGTGTACAGTCATGCCGAGACGCTAATGATGGTCATATATGGGGGTACTATAAAGATCTATCTTTAGAAATATGTGTCACGCATAGTAACTGCCAAGATACAAGTTTTAAAGTCGCATAGAATGGTCATACTCTTAATTTAGTAGGCAGTAGTCCATAAGCAAGATTTCACATTCTCGATTTCCCTAATAGATGAACTTAACTAAACGAAAAGAAACGCGGGTAGGGAAATTTCTCTTCTGGCGCTCTGCCGACACACACATTCATGGAACTTCGGCAATGGTCTTCGGGTATGCTCTCGGCAAATTAAAGCACAGCATTTGTGATGTCCCATTGTCATGTTGTAGCTATTTTTGTATTAATTTTTGTAATTAATGTCTTGAACTATTACCAAAAACGGTTGCTATATGTTGCTTTCATTTCAAATAACTTCATTTAATTTCTTATACACACAAATGCAATGTCGACATGAATATGTAACAGTGCGGACCTTAAAAAAAAAAAAACAGGACTCGCTGGAAAACGTCTAATCCTGTTTAATATTAATCATACATTTTACTTATAGTCAAAAGACTATATAAATAAATATATATGTTTATTTATTTATTCTTAATTGGACTGCTCTTAGTTCATCTGACTATATATCATAACATTTAAGTCCCCATTGATAGAAAGTTGATTTACCAAAACAAGAATACTAATTTTTACGTCCCTCGCTTAGAGTTAGTTTGGTTTTATTGATTAGTTTTAAAGATACTTATTTAAATGGTTTTCTTTTGTGTCTTTATTAAGTCTCTTAACAAAGATTTCATTTTAGCTAAGTCCATTACGTTAAATACGTAAGCACGTTAATGATGTCTGACATATTTCTGGGTGTAACGTCTGTTTTTAATTCAGCAAATTTATTTAATTGTCTGCCCATTGTGTTCAAGGAACATTGATTAATTAATTTACAAAGTATTCCCCCGATATCGCGGTCATTATCTGTATTGATAAGTATGATGTACGAGCAAGTCAGATATCATTTCGGCAGTCTTTAGAAACTCTTGTGCTATTTTTGTGTTTGCTGATAGCCGCTGGGAAATGATGTTCAATCGAGCCGCAGGCTTACGTTGCCCATTAATTATCTTTAACTTAACCTATTAACTCAGTTCGGTAAGCCACCAGAATCACTCAATCAGTGTGTTCTCTGGCGTGGCAGAGCCCCATAGTCTCTATATGACAGTACGCCTTCGAATGCAATGACAGAAGGAAGGTAAAAGAGCAATCCCCTCCGGAAGTAGCGCGAAATGTGTACAAAAGGCGAGCCAAGAATGCTGAGCTTCCTTCCCATTCACCTGTGCACGGTGAGAATAAATGGCAGAGTTTCGAACTTCATTTTCAATTTGCGCCAACAAAGTATTTCCATATATAAAATTCTTCGAATTCCTTTAATTTTTTATGGAATGATTCCTCTTTATTTAGACTCTTTCTGCTATCCCGGCTTTTAATTAAAGTAAAAGTTCTAGTGCTTGAAATATTTACCATAACCTTGTGTTTTATATACCGGATGATAAATTTAAAATTGAAACGCTCGCTGATAGGAAACGTACAAAATTAACGACGATTCCCTGCATGCATCCTGTAGGAAATACTTTTGGGAATGTGATTTGCAACTATTTGCCTGAGTGTGTCTTCCCCTTAGCGTCCGCTAACCTATTCCCTGACCAGACCCATAAACCAGCGGCCATCCAGCAACAGATACAGCGGCACAAAGGGGCAATGACTGGCTAAAATTTGTGCAATGTTGCCCTTAGCTCATGAAGACGACTTCGCACATAAATCAAAGTCTCTCCGCTGGGCGAGGAGGGGAGCGGGGGACCGAGGGATCATTTACCTTGGTCAGTGCCAAATGTCACTGTCCACAGTGCTGGCGCGTCACTGTTCAATAACCGTTTGCCCCACTGTGCCGAGTGCCGAGTGCCGGCTGCCGGCCCTCAGCCATGTTTTGTTGTTGCCCCCAGGCAGCAGCAGCGCTGCGGCGCTGCGGAGCTTCGGAGGCCAAGGTTGTTTCGGTTTGCTGAATAATATTATTATTGCTACTTCACCTTCTTGCCATTCGCGGCGAGGTAGAAATGGGCAGAGAAAGAGGTAAGAAAGAAATTCCGAAAATGGTTCGCGGCTCGCGATTTTCGTTGTGTTTATATTCAACCTGCCCGGGCTTGCGGCATTTTGTATCTGAACATCTGTATCTGACTCTGTATAGGTATCTGCATCCGTATCCCAATCCCCTATCCATCGCATACCGGTCTCTGTCTCCGTTTTATTCTCTCCCGATATTGTCGGTGTCCGTTTGTTGTTTACAAAAATACGCGCCTTCCTTTTCGCATATCTGCTGGTTCCCTTTCCTAACCTTTTGCCATTAATTTCATTTTTAGCATCTTAATTTATCTGCCTCACAATAGATACTAATACAAGTTGTGGATAATATATCAGATCAGGTTTAAGGCAAATCAGCAATCCTACCTAGATTACTTACAAATCAATTTCTTTTATAATATAGAGATATTCCTTAAAGATATAATACAATTTTCTCTCGGTGCACTTTATTAAGTGCAAGGTCCCAGGCCAGCTGCATTCCAACTGGGTGATTGTTTAAAAATTAGCATGAAATTCCAATAAATATGTCAGACTGCAGTTACCCCAAATTAGGTGGTAAAAGTTCCCAGCTCAGTTCTGTGTGTTTTTCTGCACACTCATGGGGTTGGTCGGGATGTTTGGGGATGGTGAGCTAAGGGTATGTTTCGAACAGGGAATACTTGTTTTGTCGTAAGGAAAATGCAGCATGTGGCAAGGTCAATGAAATTTCTTTAGCTGATTTGGGGTTCCCATAATCCAGCCATATTCAAGCCAATTTAAAAAAAGAAACACTAAATACTTGAAAACTTATATTCATTAATTGATTTTTAGTTGCCATTTAATAGCAGGCTTAGTTGATAATTAATAGTAAATCTGCCTCCCTAGCACATAGTTGATATTTTTCTAAGTTTCAGTTCGAATATCTAATCTTTATGGCCTGTGCAACCTAACCTTTATTTTGTCGTGACCCATTGACACAGAACTGGCGTCACCGGCTGCAGATTTAAATCTGAGAACGCTTAACACTTTTCTCCGTTCATTCATATTTATGAGCCCCACAGCACTCCCAATGCAAACCCTTAAAAATTCATATCTAATCACCGACACTCCACGCCGCATCTCCCCTTGGTAAAGGGTCTAATTGCCCCGAGGAATCCGAACCAACATTGCATGCATTTTGTGGGCCATGTGGACACACCGAATAATTATACAACAGGCCAGGCCAAATTTATGACTCATATTCAGGTCAAAGCCCAACCAAAAAACAAGACAACTCGTTGGCGCAGCAACTTCATAAAGATTCATAAAGATATCCCCCAAGACTCGGAGACGAACAGCTCTCCGATTTTGTCAGAAGACAAAAAATAACGCTGACTGGCTGGCCGGCCGTGGTTTCAATAACCAACGTCAGCAAACGCATAAAATAGCCATAAACTTGTATTTATTTTGTTTTTCCTATAAAGCCTGTGACCCAGCCAGTTCGGTTTGCCGTCACCTGCCCATCTCATTTGGTTATTAGTCAGTTGCCGGTTTTAGTTCGAACCATTTGCATACTAAATGAGCAGCGAAACAATTGGTGAAGCGAAAATACAAATAAATCGGAAAGCAGCCTTTGTAACTATTTGACTTTTAGTGCAGCCGCTTTCTCTGTCGTTTCAGCAAAGGGGCTTTTTCGGCGGGGGATCCCCGATGCGAAAGCAGCGCCATATTGCTGCGCATCCCGGCCACAAATCGGATGACACGCACCTTACGCGCATCCCCGCGCAATATAAGCACAGGCTGCACTGTGTGTACATGCCTACACCAGGAAAAAATGACTAAACTTTGATTTCATTAATAGCAGGGGTGCCCCCACACCATCTATTGACACCATTGAAGTAGCATTTGTGTGAGTAAGACCGTGCTGTCTTTGCCGACGGCATACGAACGCTTACACTGTGCGAGCAGAGCTCGGGCAGCGAAACTTGCAGACTATCGAGTCTTTTTGTGGGGCAAGCTTTTTGTTGAGCCAATAACTAGGCATATATACTTATTAGTAAAAACTAGAATATAAGACTACATGGTATATCCGCTTTATACTATTTATGGAATATATAATGTGTGTCCTCTCTGTGTATTTATGTGCAGCTCGCCATTAACTGCAGCCGCTGCAGTCGAACTTGGGGTTGGGTCACCATCAGCCACCATCCCCATCATACCCGCCATTCCATCATACCCCGCCCTCAGCCGGGGGCTTAACACTTTGCCACTTGGCGTATCTGGGCCCGATAATCGTCGTCTTGGCCCCCTCGCCAGCCTCCAGTCGGGCAGCTGTCGCCGCTCCTTGGGCATCGCCACTAATATTTCGGTATACTACTTAACCCCATGCACTAAATGGCGGGACAAGTGCTTGCCACCATGAGCAGGAGCAGGAGCAGGAGCTGAGGCAGGGGAGGTCGAGCAATTCCCAGGGGGGTTGAGCTGTCTGGGGGTGGTTGTTGCTGCTGCTGATAGCGCGACAACGAGGTTGAAATTCGGTTTGGCTTTTCCTTCTTTTTTTTATTGCGCCCGACTTTTAGGTGGTTGTGAGAGGGGTGAGAGCCGAGCTGGCTACGTGTGTGTGTGTTCTGCGCAAGTGAAAAGTGGATGAAAGGAGCACATTTCCGGGCGCTCACACAAACACAAGCACACACAGGGAGAAGCTCTCGGAAAACGGGCACACGGATGTGTACACTCACACAGAGGCCACGAGGGCGACGACGACGAGTCAAAATGAGGACAGGCGCAGGCTTTGGAAATGGCAATTGACTATGGCGCTGCCATCAGCCCCGCCAATAGCCCCCTTTCAACACCCACTGGCCCCCCTCAATGCACATGCGTAGTGCTATCTGGTGACTTTGGCACATCTCCATTCTTTTTCTTTTTGTTTAAGAAATTCACATTTCCATAAATTTGGAGTTTTTGGGACATACCTGTTTGGGAAATGCAGCTGGAAATCCATTTTTCGGTTAGGGAATATGATGATATATGATTTTGGAATATATTTCCTCTAGATTGTTAGCACTTTTTCACAGAGTTTCGAGTTTTCTGGCTGTTTTTCTGCGTTTTTTGTATTGTTTTCTGTGGGATTTCTTTGCTCGCCTTCTGCAGCCATAGGATCAGGTCGCAGCCTCCTGCAGGATAATGGCCGCTCTGCTGCTGCGACGTCAGCAGCAGCAGCAGCAAAAGCAGCGACGGGCGATGGCCGCCTTTTTTCTGCGAGGAGAACGCCCAACGTTCCGCCGCGCTCGGCATCAAATTTCAAACTGAAACTGAAGTGAGCTCAGCCAGCGTTCGTCGGAACCGCCGCAGTCGCTGCCTCTGCTGCTGCCTCTGCCGCAGTCGCACCAAGCCGCTGAACGCTGGGCCGTAAGCGGTGAGCGGCGCTTTCTGCCAACGTTGATAACAGCCATGTTGTCCGCCGCTCTGCCCTCCCTCCCTTCCGCTGCCGCCCCGCTTCCGCTCCCTTGGGCCGCAGCCCGGGCTGGGATCTGGATATGGATCTGGATCTAGTGTGTGTGGCCCAAGCCCCTAGGAGCTTGCGGGGAGGGAGTCGGCCAAGGCACAACGGGCTGTGCGGAGAGAATGTGAGAGAGAGAGAGAGTCGCGAAGAGAATCGAGCTCTGGAAGAGAGCCACGCTGGCACACTTGAAGAAATGCTTACTTCGAGTCTCTGCATAAATCTTCAAACGTTTATGGAATATTAAACGCATTTCTGTTAATATTTGCCGAATATATAATGTTTTTTTTATCGGATAAAATTGTTTTTAAATCAGTTAAATAGAAAAAACCTTCAAGAGTTTTTTGCTTAAAAAGAAAGGCAAACAACAAACTGAACATTTTAACAAAAATACGTAATCTGTTGCCAAAATAATAAGTACATATGTACATACCTATTGTGCTACTTTATTTAGTTATTGTTGTTAAATGTATGCATGCAAATTGTTTATACTTTTATAAGTTACAGCATTGTAAAACATTTAAATAAAAAATTAAAGGTTACCGCGTCATTTAATGTTAGCTTCAATTTGCGTAGAATTCTCATTTTTGTGGAGTCAAAATAATAAGTAAACCGGTGTTATTTACACATTTTTAAGCCTAGAATCTACAATTGTTTTTATATAGTTGTTAAACATTTATATATAGTTATAGTTATATACTTATATAGTAATATAGTTATATAGTTATAGTATACTATAGTATATACAGTTATGTATATATATTAATAAAGCTATATTAGAGGAAGTATACCTAAAATGTTCGACATTTACATTAAAGTGACTCACATTTACAACATTTAAAATATGTTTTGTGTTTATAATGAGAGCCTAATACATAGGCCAGAAATCTTTGACAAGATTCAGAAGTAAAGAATAAAGAATATTAAAGAAATTAATATAAATAAATAGCGCAAAACTGAAAAAGAAAAGTCTTTGTTGTTTAAAAAAAATATATTTTTTAAAGTACCAATAATTTAGTTTTCTAAAAATTTGTTGAAACACAAAATATATTTATAATTGATTTAAATCTTTAAAATATTGTTGCAAAATGTAAATAAACTAATCTTATTTAATCATTTGAATGCTCTTACATATTTCCTCTTTTTCTTTTTTAGCTGAAGGTCCAGCAGGATTAAATTTGTGTTGGTAGACTGTTTCGCCAAGTGTGCCCACTCCTGTTTCTTCATTTTCCAGGGCACAACATTTGTGTGCTTGTATCGAGGAGAGTTTGAGCGAATCGAGCTCGTTTGTAGACTTTTGTGGACTCTGTTTCCAGCAGTTCTCACTTGCGAGTGTGTGCGTGGGAGGACCTCAGCTCGCTTGGCGATTTACGAGGCCAGCGTGACTCTCCTTATATAAATATATATATGTGTATATCCTTCCAGCGTATCTCCCCCTGGCCCGCCGAGCTGAGAGTCAATGAAACTTCTTTGTTGAAGGAGCGGCGACGAGAGCGCTCCGCGTGTTTTCAGAATGAAATCAAAGTGGGATATTTAAAGCCTCATTAATCAGACCGTCGCTACGCCAAGGAAAATCCTCGCTCTGGGGAGCTTGGGGCTCTCGAGAGGTCCAGAAGGACCCCATCCTTGGGGGACGGTGCTGCCTGCGGCCGTGGGCGGAGTCTGGTGTTGATGCGCTCGTTAAATTCAAATTTGTTGCACTGATAATTACACAGTTGGCCATCGAAGGGGACACCATTAACCGGAGTCATCAGCAGACAGGACAGGGTTATGAAAGTCTTGCGAGGCAAACATTTCAATTAGCTGCCCTTGATTGGACGGAAATCTGTGTTAGCCAAATATGTATATTAGCGGAAAATGCAGTTTAAGTTGGTTCGATTCGGTCTGCAAATGGATTAAACGGGTTATTTGAAACTTGTGAATGGGGATTACACATTTGTGTGTTGAAAGGAAATTTAAACCAAAGGTTTACTTTTAAAAATTCAATATTTAAAGCCAAGAAACATCTGTGTGTTTTGTTAATTTAAATTATTCAAATAACTATCCATTTATTGTTATACATGATACAAATGATATTTATGTACACATGTATATATTTTAATTTACATTTCTAGCTAAATAAAGGACCCCTATATATTATCCATAGGATTGCGACAAAGATAGGTAATAAATAATTCATTTATGCAATGATGGAAAAGTAATTATGGGTATATATAAATAATAATTCTAAGGGTGTTTTATTTAGCTAAAAATATAATTCAGAATATACATACATATATTTATCATATAATATATATATTGGATTATTGATATAATTATAACTAATCATCTTGTATGTTAATTTTTGTAGATTTATTGGTATAAATAATAAATTTTTATTTAGCAAATACCGTTTCGTTCATTAAATAAAACAAATTCAATTTAAATTAAATTAATAAACCTTACAGCTTTATTGACTAGCTGAAAGTCCTGCAAAAAACGTTAGTTTAAAAAATAAATATGCTAAGAAATAGAATTTAAAATTTCCGTGCCATCCTTTGACAGATGCATTTCTAAAAAAAAAGTACGAATATTTTTGACATTCGCCATTGGTGTCCGGATCTGTCATAAACAAGCCAAGAAAATGTGAAATCCAAGTCTGAAATGAGAGAAAGGCAAACGGTTCCCTGGCTCTAACGAGGGAAATCTATTGTTCCATTCGTGTTTGCCATTTTTTAATTTATGACCCATATTTCCTCTTGGCTCTCCGTCTTTTTTAGGCAATGGCTACCTGAACAACAGGTAAGCGGTGGCTAATGGTCGCCGCAGCCTTGATGGAATCTCTCCCATGGCCTGGCATCCAACGTCATGGAACAGTTTGGAAAACGTCTCTTGACTTTGGTTTATCATCTAAATATTTGCGTTTATTTTGTAGATTAGCAGGCACACCAAACGTTTTCTCCTCCCGGGCCGTTCGTCCCTGCTTTTATTGTTGCATCGTGAACGGCGGGGCAATTTGATGATTCGTCGTAATGAATGCTAATTAAACGCATTCGTTTTCTAGTTCACTTGGCAGGCGGCAACAAACGGCCAGCATCCAGGTCCGTTGCTAAATCGACCAGAGCGGCCACGACTTGGTCTTGGGTACATACTACACTATATACTATATATGTATCTTTTACTTCGGCGGGGTAGGAAAGTGTGTCAAAAATTCTTAGGCGTATCCAGAGTCACACGGACAAAAAACACAATACGAAGGTTTTTTAAGCCATATATAATTAATTGATTTTGTTCGCATTCAAAGTGAAAAAAACATGTGCCAAGACTCCCTGGTTTAGCAGTAGTTTTTGGTATTATAATATTTTTTGTCGGTAATATTTAGTTTTTCACAAAACACAGACAGACTTTAAAGACAGGCACTTATACGAAAACCAGTACAAACACTGTTCAGCTGAACCTGACGGAAGATTTGGATGACGTTCATCTTAAAATGTTAATTATTGATATTGCATTAAAATGTATTTAATTTGACTTCAAAATATTGAGTAGTTTCGTTTTTAATTAAATTTTTGTCAATGTCGCTCGCTACATATTTTTCCATCGTACATTTCAATGTCGTTTTTGTTATTTTCAACATCCATGTAAATTATCTTTTTGTAGTTGCTTTCACATTACATAAAAAATATATTTTAATTTTAGATACACGAATAATGATATAAAATACCATTTGTTTTGCGTTTATTATTAATTAATTATAAAACTATAGAAACTAATTTAATCTAAAGCATCTAAAATTAAATATGCGAATAAGCAAGCTTTAATTTCACGTATCATTTTACTTCCATTCGTGGGTATTAAAGTTTCAACGAGAGGAAGTTTCGTTCTCATATATTGCTTGCTTTCGCAGTCGAAATAGTCGCTTTTTTAAGACAATTTTATGTAACAAGAATATAACTTAATCATACAATCTAACATTTGTTTCTCTCTGTGCAGCAAAGAAGGCCAGAAATAACCGGGCTCTGCGTTTTGCCGCCGGAGTCTAGCAAACATCGCACCGACACAAAAACTCGCAGCCGCCACACACATATACAATACAAAAGCCAATGTACAGAGAACGGGCATAGATACAGATACTCCGAACAGCCCACAGTTTGGGTATATCCACGATGTCGACAGTAAATGGAAACGCAAATAAAAGGTGCTAATTTCACGAGGGTTCAATTAGACGTTGGCTGCCTGCTGTACGATTTCTCTTCCAGTTTCGTTTCTTCGCCATGCACGACTTGTTGGAACTGAAACATGCTTATATTATCTTATTATATCTTGTATTTCACAAGCAAAAAAATAGAAAATAGAAAAAAAATAAATAAAAAATTTTAAAATATAAGATCGCCCGAGCAGGGACTTGAACCCTGGACCCTTGGATTAAAAGTCCAATGCTCTACCGACTGAGCTACCCGGGCATGTGCCGATTGGTAGGCAAAAGGCGAATAGCCTTTAGGAGCCGAACTTTGCCACGAAATCTCTAGAAGCTCCCGCGATATTCTAATTCTGGATGCCTACAAACGGTTGCCAATAGAAAGAGTTGTTCACGGGTAAAAATTTAATAAAAATAATATTTTAAAGAATATTAAAAAAAAAAAACAAAAGATTGTGGTCCAACCATATTGGTTGGGCTGATAACGGCAGTTCACTCCGGTACGCTATCCCACTACTGCCTACCACGGGAACTCTTGGCTGCTGGTTTTCACCCCTGGCCCGGTTCATCCCTCCTTAGCCAACCTGAATGCCGCGGACTCCTCCATGGCACCCATATTGATGGCAAGCTTAGTGCGGACGTTCCGTCAACACGAGCTGGTCGCTACACAGGAAATCCCAGCCTCAGGCCATCCCACAATCAGACCTCACGGAAGCGTGATTACAGAAGATGCCAACCTTCCAGTCGAAAGTCGAGCGGCGAAAACTCAAACACTTGTCAACGCTGCTTGTTTGTCATTGTTTCCACTGCATTATCGGCGGGGTGTACTGTGTTATCGACAATCGCGTTGCCAACTATGATTACTGCTTTGTCTTTAACTACGAGCACACACTGCTTATATGAACTGCTTTGGTGTCCGGTTGTGTCTTAAAGCAGTTTGGATTGGCGGTAAATCACTTTTTTTTACAAATAAAATAGTTAATATAACGAAAATTAAAACTAACTAACATTTATTATAATAAATATTCTCAAGGGGCGAATTAAGGTTTGTATGACTGCATTTACAGTCCCTCTTTCGTACCAGTATGTTTTTCTTATTGTTTCGCGGACTCCAATAACGGTCAGCTGCAGTATTTTTTACGTATATTGTTGAAAGTATTTCTAGTTAGTGATTCGGATTCATAGATATTTTATGCATTTAATAAATAAATTACTAAGCTAGAGCGAATAGTTTTACAATTTTATAAAATATTTGGTTGAAATCAGAAATATTTTCAGTCTTTCTATTTTTTTGTTGGTATTTAAATAGGAACTACAGCGGTCACACTAAGCTCAATCGGCGCGTTTTCATTTATACATTTCGTAATACAAGTATATGTATAAAGTGTCTGTAAGTGAATGTGAAATAATAAAGAAAAGTAATAATGGATTACTACGATAATCAGGTGGAAGACCTCCAGAAGCGGCTGGAAGACTGGGACTTTGCTCACCTTTTGATCAGTTATCTTGGTAAGTTCTCTTTCGCATCTTATTTACTTCAACATTAAATGTTATTTGAATTATTTTCAAGGAAACATTGAGGCAGACTTGACCTTTCTCCAGATCCTGGAATCTTAGAAAACAGATTATATATATTATATTTCTTCCAATTAAAATATATAAAACAATATTTTTGTAAAGAAATCTGTAGACACCGTAAGCTCTGACGAATCTTCATAATTTTATATTAAATAAAGAGTGTGCCACAGGCAGGATTAACTGCAAGTACTGATTTTTGTTGATTTGTATCAAGCACCCGTTGAGTGAAGACGTGTGCTCTAAAGAAAACAAAAATGCAAGCGGGATATATTTTTAGACACTGCGAAAAGAGATAAGACAAAGACAACATCAATTGTAAGTTTGGTTTACAGAACAAGCTACCGCACAGATGTTGCGCCCATAGGACAAAATTAAAATGGGACAACAAAAATTTGCGAAAAGTAACCAAATCGCCTCTAAAATGCCAAAAATCCGAAATTAGCAGCTGAAATAACGGGTACTGATGAAGACGTTATAATCCGGTGTTCAATATTGCTGCATCAGGTTACAAAATCACTGCGGAAAAATTTGAAGAATATGCACTTGATACTGCCAGAAAGCTGATTAACTTGTATCCATGGTACTATCTTCCACCATCCGTACACAACATTTTGGTTCATGCTCCAGATGTCATAAATTATGCACTTGTGCCGATTGGTGAATTATCAGAAGAAGCTGCAGAGTCTTAAAATAAGGACATCAAAATGTTTCGAAGGCAGCACACCCGAAAGACTTCTCGGATTGATACAAATATAGATTTGATGCACAGATTGCTTCTGAGTTCGGATCCTTATATTACTGGCCAAAAAGGCCCCCTCTTCCTAAAAAGTCCGTTCCAACAAATCCTTTCGTGAACTGGTACAGAAACTTCTCTCGAAATGATTAACTCTTTTTTAAAAATCGGATTATGGAATGCACGGGGATTGGTTAAAAACAATGAAGAACTTAGACTTTTCCTCAGTGGTAATGAAATTGATATTATGTTATTAACGGAAACTTACATGCGTACCTGGACTGAAAGTGTATATACCCGGGTATGAGCAATACTACGCTAATCATCCAAGTGGCACAGCGAAGGGTGGATCTGCAGTTTTGAATACCATCACTTATTGCCCACTCTCAGGATGAAGCCACCTCTTGCAGAAATATACAAGCTGCCTCTGTCAACTAATGGTGGATGCATTACAATTTCCTCCATATATATCCCTCCCAACGAAACTTGGAGCAAAACTTATTTCGATCACTTATTGATATCTTTGGGCATTAAGTTTGTCGTAGGCGGTGTTTTAATGCAGAACATCCTTGGTGGGACAACATTAGATCATTCACCCGAGGAAAGCACTTGCAAGAGGCTATTATTAGCAGTAGGTGTCAAATCCTTGCTACAGGTGAGCCGACGTTTTATTCTTATATAACACTACCCTGAGGCCTTCTGCGATGGACTTTTTCATTGCTAAAGTGATTAATTTAAATACGCTCTCGGTGGAAATGAATTACGAGCTCTCCTCGGATCACCTACCAGTTTTAGCCACTCTAAGTCATGCGCCGAAAAATCTACCAAAAAGACAGTGCATTCTTCCACATGGCTCCCATGTTAGTCTGAACTGGAGAGAAGCATTAATCTTAATATGGAAATAAACAGCCCTACACACAATGCACCGCAGTTAGAAACTTTTAATAATAATTAATTAGATGTTAGCCCTTCCATTTTGGAAACTCAAAGTTCACCGCAATTTTGTTCTAATTGTCAGAAAAGGGAAGAAAATGAGATATTTTATAGAATCAAAAATTATAAATCTTGCAACAAAAACCTATACAAAAAAAGGAGAAAATGAGTAGAGCTAATATTTTTATGAAAAATGCGATGAAGCGCAAAAATAAGAGTAATATAAAAAAGATCTCTAAATATATTTGCCTCTGACGAGGTAAAACCTATAAGCGAAATGCTGTTTAAAAAATCGAATTCCTACAACGTATAAACTTTTATTCCTCCCGAACGTACGAATATATGCGGGATGTTTTAAATTTAAAACTTTCGTCAAAAAGTAGATTGTCTCAATGTGCTCTGCCAAAAATATGACGCAAGGATTTGCACCTGATTTATTAGAAAACCTTTAGAAAATTGTTGGTAACATTGAAACAGGTAGCGAACCAGTTACATATCTTATACTATAAAACTGGGCATATGAGATCGTTTTTGATTTTACTAGTACAACGATCCGAAGCATTCAGCAGGATTTCTGAAGGCTTGGCTTGTCTGGCACCCCTTCCATGTCGTCATAACGCATGATCGAAAATTTATGGGATAAATTGGACATCGCTACAAGAGGAAGATTTCAAACAAAAAAACGACCTGAAAGGTTCCATAAAAACGGAAAAATGGCAAAAAATTCCAGTGGAAACCACTAAAAAGTTAGTTTCACCCATGGCAAATCAAAGCTGCCCTAAACCAGAAAGGAAGACATACAAAATATTAGCTGTTAAATTACAAATAATTAGTTAAGAAAAATTAAATGCACGAAATAAGCTGCAGCATGAAAAGAGCCTGTACATTTTGTTTTCATTAAATAATTGTTTTGTTTTTATGATTAAGAAAATCGCTTTTGTTTAATAAACATTGTAAATAGTTTGGCAGGAAGAACGACTTGAACTTTTTTTAGGCAACTGCCCAATATAAGCTGCGAGCCACAGTATCTTATATGATGAAAAAAAAATAATAAAAGGACAACAATATAATACCGGACTCGATTAAATTCAAGGATTTTAAACAACACGGTTTTTGGTGCAGCAAGTAGGCATTTTTATGGCTAGAGGATTATTTGAAAATTGGAAGTACGTAATAAGTTGTACAGTTTTGGCCAACGGTATTAAAAATGATGCCCTGATCAGTAAAGTTAAGGCGAACATTCTTATAAAATACATGAAAAACAATTTAAGAACGCCTGATGGCTGAGTATTTTGCGATATAATAAAGAAATACCAAGTTGAGTCTAGAAACTCAACGTGGCATTGTCCCAAATGAACTGCCAAGCATATTAATCCAAATTCCAAAGTTAAATATGCTACACAAATATTCAGTTGCAATCCGAACAGTGATTGATTTGGCGGATTTGTGGAACGCCGAACGATCACAGAATCTACGGAAATTTTTGTGAAAAAAACATGCTTTTTATGTAATATATACATATTTTATTTACCAGCTGCGAAATTAAATCAAGACCCTTTAGAAACCACATATTATATATTTATAGGAATTTATAATATATTATATACATATGTATATATGAATTTAACATCATAATGTCCAAAATGCTATCAATGAAAATATTTGTATCCACATCGGAATCTGGTAATTGCGGCCCAGATGATGATGCAACGTGAAAAAATGTTATCCAGGACCCCTGCATATGTCAAATTTGCAATGACTTAAAAACCGATAAAGAAGATATTACTGATTTCGATGACGAAGAGACGGAAATTGAGCATATTTTTATATTGCGGCTGGAAACGATGCCTTGCAATATTTTGCTATATATTATTAAAATATTTGCAAAAAAAAAAAAAAGATTACGGAGTATGTTCCACCGCTACCACCTTCTCCAACCGTTGCGGCCACTGCCCTCCAGTGAGGCTGGACAGCAGCACGATTCCCGTGGTTGACACGCCCAGTTACCTGGGCCTCACCCTTGACAGGAGAATGACGTGGAATGTGGGGCACATCATCAAGAAGCGCAAACAAGCCGAGGCCCGTGCCAAATCTTTCTACTGGCTGATGGGCAAAAGGTCTAGGCTCCCGACACCAACGAAGCTCCTGGTCTACAAGGCGATTATCAGGCCAATATGGACTTACGGGATCCAACTGTGGGACACAGCCTGCAGGTCCAACGTGTACACCATCCAAGCATTCGAAAACAAAATGCTTCGCATCGCCACCAATGCACACTTCTACCACGACAACGCCACCATCCATCAAGTGCTCAACTTCCCGGGGGTGGACGAAGAGATACGGAAAAGTAGCAGGCGCTACATCAACAGGCTGCACGACCACCCAAACACCCTGGCGAGGAACCTGCTGGACAACAGCGATCGGATCAGGAGGCTGCGAAGGACCCACCCTCTGGACCTCCAAGGGGATGAGACGGACTGACCCACGACAGTAGTCCACAAAACCTGAAAAACAAAAATCAAAGTCCTATTATAAAATTTATTGGTTGTCCAAGATGGACAGTATTAAATAAAAGTATACCTCATATCAAGTATGTTCTGATCTATTAAAGAAAAATATATAAACGCAAAGCTCCTCAGAACTTTTTATCTTAAATAAAAATTATGACAGCGCGATCACGCGGGGTGCGGCCACCACACTGCACTGTAACTTCGGGCGATCCCAGGGTGTCCCGCGGTGCTTGGGCGACAACGGTTATGATTGATGTATGTACTATATGCCCATCTATAAAGAATTATAAATTTTTAAGAAATGGAAATTTCTTTCCTAAATAATATACATATGTATGCACAATACTGCCTCGCAAAAAACTTTTCAATATAATATTTACTCACCGCTACCGCTCTCAATTTCCTTGAGACTAGATTTGATATACATACATATGTATCGTCATTTGCTTTTTAGTTGTTTTTCTTAGGCGGTCACGAGAGCACGGAAAAATGTCACACGAAATTAAATGTTCAGAATTTGAGACGCTGTACTTTTTTGCAAGAAGCAATAATATCGGAATGATGCACTGCCTAATTTGTGAAACTAAAATATATAATATAGCTTAAATTATCACTTCATGTTGTAAAATCTGAGATGGATCCTGTGAAAAAAAAAAAAAACATTTTACAAGCATCTTATTTTATTAGCTACAAACTGTCTAAAGCTTTTTAGCTTGATGGCGAGTTTTTAAAATCAACCTACATGTTTATGCCTATGCCAACCTATACATGTTTATTTGATACATTTATGTACATATGTATAATGTAGCTCAGAAAATACAATAAAAATCAAAGTGCGAAGTACAGTTTCGTGCTAAACAAATAAAAGAAAATATTCCAAAATCTCAACTTAAACTATTTTGAAGACATCGGCAATATCGATATCTGTCAAGCCAACATGTAGATGTTTCTCTTAACTGAGCATTTAATTAAATTATTTATTATAAATTTTTCATTTATATTATGTTACAAATTAGTGTCCTGTTGGTGGTGCTGGCTGAGGTAGTGGAGTGGAGGCGTGGACGGGAACATTTATGAAAAGTAAGTAATGTTAATATAAAAGTGTGAGGAGTTAAATTTGGGGAAAACTAAAACTCCACACAACTTCAAGTGTAGGGGATCGCGGCGGCCAATGGCAAATGAAGGACGCAGGACTTGGACTCCAGCAGCCAAGGGCAAAGCGGTCATACTGGAGTGCCAAAAGGGAGACGCCGAGAACGGCCGGACTTTGGACCCAGCGGCCAAGGGCAAAGCGTTCAACCGGAGCCAAGGGAAAAGGAATCGCCGAGGATTAACGGCGAAACGAGACTTTGGACCCGATCACGCGATGGAAGCCGGACTTTGGACTGGATGGCGTGATCGGGCAGGGATAACGGGAAGTCGGCAAGCCTATAAAAGGAGGAGACAAACGCAGAGCAGGAGGCAGTAGTTAAAACGAGTGCGTGAACCGGAGTCATAGTGAACATTATGCGGCACGACCGTAAGGCATCGCACAACGGGAAGCTCAGCCTGTCCGCGCTCCATCCTCCCCTTCTCCAGGGACCTCAGCGACTTCATGATCCTGGCCGAATGTTCTTGGATCCGCTAACATCAGCGGCACCAGCGTATCCCTGCTTTCGCCTCCAGCGTCGTCCTGTCCTTCTCGAATCGCCGACACTCGAAGAAGACGTAGTGCGCGTCCTCAGGGATACCTGATCCGCACTGGCCGGACTAGCACTGCATTGTCCGAGATTGTCCGGAATGCACTCGCCACTCGGATCGCGCATGGCCTGTACGCAGACCCGACCCGCATATACGACTTCCTCTCGGCCGCCTCCGCCCACACCGGCGCAGCGTAGAGCAGTTTGGAGGTGACGACGCTGGCCAGCAACTTCCTGGTGGTCTGCTTGTGTCCTCTCACGTTATTTGTGCGCATATGTTAATTTGTACATTTACATGGTGTTTGAATGAAACTATTACTTTTGTTAGGAACATCAAAGTCAGATGATAATGTGGAGAATGTTGGAAAGGCAAATGGAGTTCGTAATTTTTGCGGAAAACCCGCTTTAAAGAGGGAAAAGGCAAAAATGATTTGCTTTGGATTTGTTCGTGGGAAGGTTAACGTTATTTTATAGTAATGATTCTGTCAGGTAACGTCAACTCCCAACGAAATGAATCTGTTCAGAAAAATGGACCCGCTCTATAAGTTGCCAAGCAGGACATATGTACTTGCGAAAAAAGGGTACTTCAAAGTCAATATGACCGCTTAAAGAGAAGTCTATATTGGACAAGCGAGGGATACATTCTCATAACGTGTCACTATGCGTGGACCAGCGGAAAGCTCGAATCTGCAACCTTAGTAGCGAAGCAACTAGTAACATTCGCAAACCACACCGCACCCAACATTGCCGAAACTATTGCCTTGGTTCTGACAGAGTGGGCTATCACAAAAAAGGGGATTTGCGTAGTCAATTAAGAAAGCCAAAGCCATCATTTTTGATCCCAAGCAGGCAGCCCCTCCACACGCCCATCACCCTGTAAACTCCAGCTGGTATAACCCGAACATGAGCTATTATGAGTCGCAATCCCAGCCTCAACCCGAGGTGAATCCCGATAGTCGCATGGAAGCCATGATGGCCAAGATAGAGGCTATGTCCGAGAGGATGATGGTCATGGCCTAAATGATACAAATGATGGCCACCATCTGCAAGTCCCTATGCAAATGGGTCTAGATATTGCCCTCTGGAACGCTAACGGCCTAGTCCAGAACAGGCCTGAGGTTAAGCTGTACTGCAGGCACAAGTAAGCTTATATAATCCTGAGGGCGCACAAGGTAATCTCCGCCAACCACACTTATGGCACAGCCCGCGGCGGGCGACCATGCTCATCCGGAGAAATATGAAGTATGACATCCTACCGTCCTTCGTTGAGGATTGGGTGCAGTGTGCCTACCACCCATGGCCCATGGCAGTTTGTAGTTAAGTTAATAATTCTCTTAAAAAAATTGGCCGTGGAAAACATTGTACTCCCGAAAAATAGACAATTATTAATCCACTTAGCGAATCGGGCAAAACCGTTGCCGAAATCGCTCAAATAACCGAATGCTCCCGAAAAATGATTTACAATGCTATTAAATTAGTTAAAAATAGTAAGAAGTATTTAAATAAAAACCCAATTCGGAAGAATCGTCCCAGAAAAACGACCGAACACATAGATCGGCTAATAGTGCGGAAGAGCAAACGAGATCCATTTTTATCTTCTCGCCAGATTGGGAATGAAATTAACAAGGAATTTGATCTCAATGTGTCCAGAAAACTTGTAGCAAGAAGGTTAAATGAAGCATGCCTCTTTGGACGCATCAGCCGAAAAAAGCCATACCTGACAAAGCGCCATATTAAGAAAATGTTGACTTTCGCAAAGGCGCACAAGAACAAACCACTGAGTTTTTGGAAAAACGTACTCTGGACCGACGAAACTAAAGTAAATAGAGTCGGGCTTGATGGAAAAACTATTGTTCGTCGCCCTAAAGGCCAAGCTCTGAACCCACGGTATACATCCAAAACCATCAAACATGGAGGAGGAAAGATTATGGTTTGGGGTGCATTTTCATGGCATGGCGTTGGTCCAATAGTCCGAATAAATGGATTAATGGATCGGTTTCAGTACTTGGATATCCTGCAGAAGGAAATGGAACAATTTGCCTTTGAAAATCTGCCAATTAAGTGGACATTTATGCAAGATAACGATCCAAAGCATACGGCTAGAGTCGTTAAAAAATGGCTGCAGGACGAACACATCAGCGTTTTGGACTGGCCGGCTCAAAGCCCTGACCTGAATCCAATAGAAAACTTGTGGCATATTGGTAAATCTCAAATTTGTAATGAAAAATTTACAAATTTGGATGATTTGTGGGAAGGAATCAAAAAAGCTTGGACTTCTATCTCAAAGGATATATGTCAAAAGCTGGTGCAAAGCATGAGCCGTAGGTGTGAAGATGTAGTCCGCAATAAAGGATACAGCACCAAATACTAATAGAAAAACACCCATGTACCTAAATAAAAAATGTTTAAGTTTGTGCTATTTATGTGTCCACTCAATTTTGTGGCACTTCTACAAAAATAAGTATAAATATTATTAGGCCGTTCAAAAATTGACTTTTCTTTCATAATTAGTTAGTATACTTAATGTACAATAAATCTATATATTTTTGATACCAATTTATATACTTATTAATAAAATATCCGACATTACTTCTGTTAGTTTAATTTGTGCTATTTATCTGTCCACGGCTGTATATATTACAATATACTAAATTTGTGACAGAATAATAATTTTGTTCGTAATTTTATTATATATAATAATATATTCTAAATACATGTATTCTAAAATTTCATTAACATTAACTGACTTATTTATTATTGATAACTTTCGTTTACAGGAGTAGACGATTAAGCAGGTCTTCATTTGTTGATATACGAGAAATCTTTCTTGTATGCTGCTAACGATATTTTGTTATGGCCCTGTTTCTTGACTCAGCAGCTTTCTCCGACAATGTTCGATCGACGCCATAGCGGTTAAATTAAAATCTAGTGAATGGTATGCGGAAGATAATACCATTGATATGTCCACGTGAAATCTACGGCTATTTGGAGTGAAATATTAATATTGTATCTTAAACAGAGTGCTTGCAATACTGTTGCACATCTTTATCTACGCCTGTAATTTCCGAAGATTAATGAAACTAATCCCTCTTAATTCCTAGGAATACTGAATGATTATTAGTCAGTGGTTCTATCATTCGATGTTCCACATACACTAAACCTCGACATATCCATCCAATTTTTCTTTCCTTTCAAAAACTTTTTTGACAAACCAACCAACAAACCAAGTTTTCCTCAATATTTTTCATCTCTGTGGGCTTCGCATTGCAAATATAACATTTTGAGGATGATGTTGGATATAGCTATATTCGACGGAAAAAGATTCTTGTCTTGATCCCATATCAGTTAATACCTTTATAAATTAAAATGGCACAGGTCAAAAAAAAACGCGTGGTCGTGCGTTTTGCTAATAAGGCAAACGGAACATATGACGTGACAAAAAAGTGGATGTTTCAAAATTTTTGTTCTCCACTTTGTGTTTGCATTCGCTGTATCAAGAGCTTCCCTTCAACCCACTTTTCCCTATAAGTTTTAGGTAGCACATAGGATCAGAGACAACATCATGTATTACATAATCTTGCAACAGTAATGTTTTACGAATAACATTTTTGTTTCTTCTAATACATTATAGCTGCAAAAAGCTCTGAACTTATTGATTACATTAATTTTTTAAAATTGACGCAACATTCTAAGTACATTAATATAATTTAATATAATAGTTTTTACCTTTATCTAAAATATGAAATACTTCTATTGTTCACCTAATATTTAATCTCATAAAATTGTTTTCTGTTTATTTCACTTGGCAGTCGATTACACTGCAAAAACCAATATAATGTTTTGCAAAATGTTTAATATCTATTATTGAAAAGTAAAGCCGGATAAAGTGTTTGCACATTTTTTTTTTTTCGCCTATGAGGCGACCTTACTTCAGCGTATTCTGTACAATTAGGGCAAGCCGCAATTAGTAATGTCATCAGTAGCTAAATCCAGCAAGTTAATTTCTACAGATAAGACGGCGGATAGCTTGTGACTATACTAGCAAAGTGAATAGATTGTTCGTGCCGAACTTATCGCGTTATCGAAGGTGAAATTAAGGCTTATTTGAGGCAAACCAAAAGTAATTTCTAAAATTTAAGAAATGCCCTCGGCGCTGGACTCTCAATTTAATAGTCTTGGTTCCCCTAGCGCAAAAAAAGGCAACGCAGTGAAGCAAGTTCTTGATCATCACCACAAGTCGAGTCGATCTAGTCATTTTCGTGTGTTTGTCTTTCGGTTTCTTTGAAAAACTTTCTCTCAGTTTTTGAGATTTTGGGCTAAAATTTTCAGCACAGTTTTTTTTTTTCATCTTCTATATAATAATATAGAATAATTCATGCAACTCAGACTACTATATTATATAGCTGCTATCGATCGTTCTATATAGACATATTTTGCAAAGGTATAATTAATCATTTTTATATATTTTTAAAGATTGTTATTACATTTGAAGAAAAATTGTATTAGCGTACATAAAGAATTAAAAAAAAATTTTATTGACAAAAATTTAGCAGTCTACATGTCGAGTGCAACATTGATTAAAAATAAAAAATCGGCTCAATACTTTAAAGTCAAACTAATTACATTTAAAAGAAATATCAATATATATCATTCTAAAATGAGCGTCATCGAAATTCTTCTTAAAATTTAGCTGAAATCAGTGTTTTAACTGTCTTTCCAAGAAATAACTTAGGTCAGTGACGAGTGAGAATGTCTTCGAGTGCTATATTTTTCGCCTTTTTTTTATTTCATTTTCTTTACAATCTGTGAATGTTATTTATTTGAGCTTAAATGAGATTTTAACTTAAAGTAGAAAATCAACCAATTGTCAGTATATTAGTACCAGTCCATAACAGGTTTTTCGGCGATGTTACCTGCTAGCCACGCCCCGAAGCCAATCGGATCCAAATTAGTAACAGGAAATTGATTGTTTGCTAAGGAGAACTGGAGGCTAGCGTTCGGATGAGCATTTCGAGTAAGGTGACCAAGCTTAGCTGCTTCCGTTTCAGCTTTTTGAACCTCTACTGCGGTAGCATGGGCAGCAGCATGAGCCACAGCCGCTTTAGATGCCGCGAGTGTTCTTTGAATGGCTTCAGAGCGCTGAAGAGCAGCAGCCGCCTGCGACTTTTGTTTCAATATTACCGCTTGGGTTTTTTTTTCCGTAGCGATACGTTGCTGATTTAATACATTTTCCTTAGCTGCTTGCAAGTGCTGATGTGCTATTAAAACATTAGCTGACGCCTGTTTGGCCACTGAAATAGCATTTATCACTTGTGTTGGTGTAGGTCCAAAACCCAGCGAATGTCCACTTTTCAAGGAGGGCCAACCTTGGCTCCACGGGCTTCCATTCGATAGTCTCGCATTGTTAATGGTGGGCCAGGGATAGGTGTCTTCCAGCACAAGACTTCTCTTCGCAATAACATTTGAAGTCGTTTCGCAGCTAGCATTCACAGCTAGTACCACCAATAGGATAAACTTGAGAATGGTGGGATTATAATGAGCCATAAATAATAGGAAGTGAATTTTTCGTCGACAATCAACTTCTGGTGAACCAATGGCTGATATCATGTCTTTTTATACCCAAGCAATCTCTTATCCAATAATCAGTCACGTAGGAGATTATATAGGTTTAACTAAAAAAGGGGCTGATTAAAATTTCTTTACAATCGGTTGCAGTGCACAGTGTTTCTTACCTTGTTTTTCGCATAGTATAATTTTTATATTTTATTGTCCGTATCGTATCAACCAGAAACTCTTTTTATCAAGTTAAGAAAAAAGAGGCGATAATAATTTAATACTTTCTGTAGAATTCGGTACGCTGTTTAAACAATGCTTTGTTATTACAAGATATTTATTCTGCTATGTTAGGATGCTATGATAAGATAAAAAAAATGTCCCATATACAATTTTTATATGAATAAAATAGACACAGATATGGTATTCTATATGTATTTTTGGTCTTTTAATCTGGATCAAAAGCTCGTAAAATTAACAATTTTAAAGGCCACTATTATTTAAATGTTTTTATAATTTTAGAAACTTAAAAAACAAAAATTCTTCGCTCTTGGAAAAATTTTCAACTGGCCTTTAAAAGTTTGACGTGATGGATAGAGCAATTTGGTTTTTTTTAACAAATAAGGAAGCTAACTTAGTGAATCGGATGTTTGTATAGCCTGTCAGTAGTATCAATTAGTAATTGTATGTACTAGATGACACAAAGAAACAATAGGATTGATGTTGCCAAAATACAATTATTTTCAATTTGTATATACGAAAATATAAAATACTTTTTCAAAAATTTCCAATAATTTCTATGGTTATAAATACATAGCATAGTTCCACGGTTGGTTAATGAAGGAAAGTTGATTAAGAGAAGTCTATTTGTATGGGAAAGTTACCTTCGGTATGCATCCAAGTTAAAGCCGCGTAAAGCGAAAATAAGTAGCTCTTTTGAACTGATTCGATGCGTGTTCTGTAGAAATCATATTGTGGATTTCAAAGGCATATTCTAAGATAGGACGAACTAATAAAAACGTTTTTGTAACATAAGGCTCTTTGAATTTCTTCGACCGCCCCTTACAAAATCTATGCATATCCATGCACGAATTATGATTGATAAAGTCAAGATTATGATCTAAGCGGACGCCAAAATCGTCGACTAGAATGATGCTTTCCAAAGAGCAGACGTTCGCAAGCCTGGGGGTGACACTAGAGAATGTTATTAAGTTTAACAAATTAACACGACACCATGATTAAAAAATATTGAGAGATGTTTGTAAATCCAACTGGCAAGAGCTGTCGTTATACTGCACACAAAGCTTTACGTCGTCTGCGTACATGAGCACTCTAGGTTAGCCAAAACTTTGGGCAGGTCATTAATAAATAATGTAAACAATAGGGCGCACAAATGGGACCCCAGAGGTAATCCGGAGAACATTAGATAAGCTGTTTTTAAATATGACTTTCTGCGTCCTGCCAATCAGATAACTTGAGATCCATTTAAGAAGATCAACAGGAAAACCCATTAAATCAAGTTTCCTGACAAGAAGGGAGTGATTAACGGAGTCAAATGCTTTACTGAAATCAGTATAAATTACATCTGACTGAAGGTTTTGTTCGAAGTCCTTTATTATAAATGAAGTGAGCTCCAAAACAACAAAAGATTGGTTGTTGTTGATCTTCGCCTAATAAATTCATGTTGAAAACGAAAAATATATCTACAAATATGCTGCAAAATGGGGAGTTATGGATTTTTCAAAGAGTTTTGGGATGGCTGACAACTTAGAGATTCCTCTATAATTGTTGGAATCCGTTTTGCTGCATTTTCTGTGGAGATTTTGCTAGAGATTTTCGTATAGTATAACGGAACACAGTCGTTATAAAGGAATTCATTGTAAAAAATATCCATGGCGTTAGCCATGTCAGTTTACATATAGAAATATGACCAATTAAAATCTGATATAAAATTGTTCAACCTTTCCAAAATTGGGGCTGGTAGTCCGGACCTGACACCCTTGGGAGTTTTTGTGACTGGGTTCTCCGTTGCCGTTGATTGTGATCCTTCAGCCGACAGCACGAAAATCCTTGGGGACACAACCCCTCCCGCGAAACATTCGGAAACCGAATATTTTTTCGCCCCAGATCTCAGCGTCATTTAGGTCGATACTGATACTGAGGCCGCTGCCGAAGCAGTCTGCGGTTGTCCTCCAGAGTGATGTATGAATCCGCCTGTCTGTGGTGCGCCAAACGCATTTTCTTGTGCTTAGTGAACTCTTTTAAAAGCTTATGGCCATTAAACTGAGCTTCCAGCCCTAAAAGCAGTCTGCGGTTGTCCTCCAGAGTGATGTATGAATCCGCCTGTCTGTGGTGCGTCAAACGCGTTTTCTTGTGCTTAGTGATCTCGTTTAAAATCTTATGGCAATTAAACTGAACTTCCAGCCCTAAAAGCACATCGTTTTATTTCTAAATCTACTAAATAAAAGTCAATGTTTTAGACATATCATCGACCGACAGGGCTGTGCACAATGTGGTTGCAAAGCCAATAGCATTGTTCAATAAAACAGACAGTTTCACTGGACATTCTAGCTAATTACCACAGTATCTTTATTACGTTGAGAGTGGTGGGGACAGAGAGAGCGTGGGAGTAAGCTTCAAAAAGGCTAACTAAACAAAAAAAGCACAACAAGAAATGCAAAGAAATGCAAAACAAGCAAAGGCAGTACAACTTAATTGGAATTAAATACAATTAATACCCAATAAAGAAAATGGTGATTTAATAAAAAACGACGGAGGTTTAACTGAAAGTTTAGTACAAGATCGAGAGCCAAAACGAACACGACCGTTCACTTTAAAAGAGATTAGACGGTATACTATATATTTTGTTATGGTTAAGTTTTTATTTATTATTTTATTCTTATTATTTATTTTATAAGACATATATTAATTGATTGTTCATAAGTCATTTAGTAACGTGTTAAATTATAAATATTGACATAATTTTTTTCATGTTTATTAACTATTCTTATATTAACTTTTTTAAACTGAAAAATATAACAAAAAATATAGCCTCCTTTGATGTATTTGACCTTTTGGAGGCGGTTCGGAACGGAAGCCACCAAACATCGAAGGTATTTTAAAGGAATCATCCACAAATTCATTGTGACCTCACTGATCGCTTCTGCTTTTGTCCTGGTAAGATCATTACTTCTATTTCGCCTTATTAACAAAAAGACATTTTTAAAAATATGTAAATAAGGTTTTGTGATTCCCAATCGAAGGTTTCCAATCCAAAACCTCTTAAAGTATAGTAATAATTGTTGCCTTATGGCAAGGTCCTGTTGGAGAAGAAACGGATAATCGTTTAATGTTTATAAATAGCAGTTCTAGTAAATGGATCCGTCTATGGGAACCAAGTCTTCCACAGCATTATATGAAACTGAGCCCCAGATCATAATTTTTGTTAATTATTACGAAAACTTTCTTTTGAGATGCGTGGAATTTTAAATTAATCTCATCCGTTCACAGAACAATACTACAAAATAAAGCCGGCTTTGGTGATCTACGTTTCCGCGAACTCCAACCGGTTTAGTTTGTTTTTAAGGGTTAATATGGTGACGTGGCTTCGTGGTCCGTGCTTCGGTAGATGAGGGCAGCGGATTTCCGTAGTCCATTGGTTCCGTTGAATGCACTTTTTAATGATTTAGTTGAGGGGGTGAAAGCCCCCTTGCCATATGCCCCTGGCCTTAAGCTCAGCGCGAGTAATTAATACAACAAATTTGCGGCAGTCAGTGAGCTCTTTATTACAATCAAAATTAAACTGAATTTCCCTTAAATGTACCTAAGATAAGTGCCGCCGGCAAGATGACCGTTCGTCAGACAAATAGGTACTCGTTGATTATTATTACATAGTGCAGTCCTTCCTGCGTGTAGGCCTCGAGCACAAGTATCGTGAGCCGCCAGCATGGAGAACGATGCGCAAGTTCTTAGTCCGCAATCGGTGACTGCTAGAACGTCGTTGTTGCATTCGGCTACTATGTTCTCCCTTAATTATAGGATGATGTGTTGGAAAAATGTTGACCTTTTTACACGTAGTTTTAATATTAGTATATGCAACACTATCGGACTGAAAAACTTTAAAGTAAGACGCCTGTATTAGGCTAATGATGGGGAATGCTGTAGGGTAAACAATTAATACAGACTTCAAATCAGTGTGGTTAAAAATAGCTGGGTTTATAATGTTCGCTTTAGAAAGTGTGACTGTAAGCATTACATTTTTGATCTTGGTTATTAATATTCTCTTTCTGGCCAGAAGGACCTTGTATAAGTGCGGAGTGTCAACCATATTATCTTTCTTCGCATTGATGATTTGTTAATTGCCTCTGTTAATTCGTTAATTTTGTTTTGCGTTTGCGTATTGAATTTAACTTGCCTGTTATTTGATTCTATTATATTCTATTCTATATTATATTCTATTCAGACATTTTTAACATTTCGAAGTCGGAGGAATCAGAAGTGCCCGCAATTACTTTAAGGGCGGTGCCTAGAAAGTCTAGGCTCCTGTCAATCCTATTATATACTTTTAATACGGACAATAAACTTCTAATATGGTCGATATCGACGTCTAACAATGTTCGCATATGCGATTCTGGGAACAAGTCGGACAACATAGTAGTTTCTTCTATTATCATTAAGAGTTCTGTCGAATTGCTTGAGAGTCAAAGCTAATTTCTCTGTTCCCGCACCAGTGCAACACCTTCCGTGATAGGAATATATAGTTATGTCGATGCTAAGGCCGAGTTTAGTAGAAGTCCCAGACGCGCCAGATCCTTTTCGATCTCCGTGTCTTTTAGGGCTAGGAGCTATTTCAGCCGGGTCCGAAGTCGATAGTAAATGAGTTGATGTTCAGATGGCTCAATCGCTAATTGAGTTTCACGTTTTAAACAAATAGAAGGTTGCTAGACTCTCAGTGTGTCTTTATTGTTACGTCCGAACTCTTGTACGGTCTAAACTCCACTGCCCCAGCGATCACAACTTAAGGTCTATTACAGTGGATTTTATCTTTAATCTTATGTGTAGGTTATAATTAAGGGCATTAGAATAGTTATAAGTTAGTTATAGTTATAGTTATAATTATAGTTATAGTTATAGTTATAGTTATAGTTGTTATAGTTGTTATAGTTATAGTTATAGTTATAGTTGTTATAGTTGTTATAGTTATAGTTGTTATAGTAGTTATAGTTATAGTTATAGTTATAGTTATAGTTATAGTTATAGTTATAGTTATAGTTATAGTTATAGTTATAGTTATAGTTATAGTTATAGTTATAGTTATAGTAATAGTTATAGTTATAGTTATAGTTATAGTTATAGTTATAGTTATAGTTATAGTTATAGTTATAGTTATAGTTATAGTTATAGTTATAGTTATAGTTATTGTTAAAAGTGTCAATTGAAAGTTGCTCAAAGATATTTTCCAACGGTGCCACTTTGAGGTTGCAGTTGTTGTTAATATCGGCCTGCTTTTCAAGCCTTTGGAAGAATTGACCTAAGTCAAGGGTTCCATAGTATACAAATCGCTAACATCATATCTTGCTGTAATTTTCTTTCCGTGTTTAAATAAACACAAATTATTATTTACTTGCAAGGTCACTACTTTACGTACTTTCATCATTGCTTATAACGTTGTAAACGTTGGGCTTAGAAGCTTTTTCTATAGATTGCTTAGGCAATACTATTTGTTCTTTTCCTTCGCAGAATTTTTGTCTACTTTGATTTCTGGTAGTGGCTTTCAGAATCTGATTGTTAATCTTTGATTTTTATGCTAGACAGTGCGTCCGCAATGTGATTGTCTTTCCCCTTAAGATATTTAACTGTAAAATCGTATTCCTCTAAGTCAAGTCTCATTGTGGTTAATCTTGAACTTGGGTCATTGAAAATAGATACGTTTGTAGACTACGGTCAATTTTAAGTGTAAAGTGTTTGCCATAAATATATGGTTGAAAATGTTTAATTGTCTAATTTATGCCTGCTAATTCTTGTTCTTTCGTGTTTTTATTACCTTCAACCTTTGTGAATAAACGTAATGCGTATGTTACTGGTAGATGCTTTCCATTATGTTCTTGTGTTTGAAAGGCTCTGCATGCTTGTTTACTTGTATACGTTGTTAAGCAAAATTCTTTATTAAAATCGGGATATTGTAGTAAAGTTGGTTTCATCAGTTGTATTTTTAGGTACTCGAAGGCTTTTTGACATTGATCTGTCCATTCGAATTTCACAATCTTTTTGCACTTATCTGGGTGCAATTTAAGGTTGTGATTCCTGCATAAATCAAAAACGGTTGTAAGGTTTTGAATTATATTCTTTTCTAAACAACCGATGACAATTAGGTCATCCATATACAAGAATGCCTGGGAAGGTTCAATACCCGAAAATGCTATTGTCATCATTCTTTGAAAAGAATTTGGCGCTATTTTTAAACCATAAGGTAATCGCGTGAAGCGAGAGGAGCCATTGCTCGTGGAAAATTAAGTTATATTTCTGGAATTTTCTTCTAGTTCTATTTGATGAAATCCTGACATCAGTTTTAAACATGAAAAGTATTTAGCTTTGCCTAGTTGATCGAGGATATCGGCTATTCTTGGTAATGTGAATTTATCGGTGAAGATTTTCTTATTAACTTGGCGGTAGTCAATTACTAAACGCCATCTTTTATCAGATGTCCACAGAAAACGCATCGAATCAGTCCAAAAGAACTTTTTACTTTTTGCTCTACGCAACTTTAACTGGGATTCAGGCCGAAGGTTACCCTCTTATACTAGTAGACTTTTACTAATAAACCTACCATCCTTAACCAACCGTAGAACCATGCTAGGTATCACCTTTATTTACAATTAATCCGTGGTGACGTGGAGAGTTCTGACCTGATAGGTCAGCTAAATTTCCACGTACCGAGTAGAAATACTAGATCCTTTTCACCTTTTAGTTTTGCGCCATTGTAGACCATCGTATGAAGTGCATGAACCCTTTAGAGTTTTGTGCGCTAATTACAATGAGATGTACCCAATAACCTCTAACGTAGACAGCCTTCCCCAACTAAAAACTTTAATCCTAACTAACTTACTCCGTACGCAACTAAACATTCAGGCAGCACGTCAGTAGTTGATTTCCTCGCAAGCTTTACCTATACTTTCTCCTATCGCGCCTACGTCCATATGAATAGTGTAGTGACTTTTTTGATACAATTAATAATGGACTGTTATATTATGAGACAGAAGTTCTATGATTTTATCTTTGATCAATTTATCGACTTCTTCTTTTTGACTGTGAGGAATTCTGTAGTTTTTATTCTAAACTGGTTTACCATCTTTCATCCTTATTTTTTGTTTGTAAAAATTTTTTGTTGATATCGATTCGGTTTCTAGTCCGAACATGTCCATGTATTTTGTGCATAATTCATTCAGTATTGCTTTAAACTTGTATTCAATTTATTTAAAGTGTCTGTACTGTTTTCATCTTTATTTGTTTTTACTATTTTGTAGTCATCTAATAATTTTATTTTTATTTTGTTTAAGTTGATAATTTCGTTTTTGTTTGTGGTATTTAAAATTCGGACAAATTTATTTTTTGAATCTGTAATGGAGTTTACAATGAATACTCCGTTTTGGATTTCTTGGTGTGGTATAGCAATTTTTCGGACGACTTCAGATCTTGCTGGTAGAATTGTCAAATTGTTTTCGAGTTTGTGGTTTATTTTAATATTAATGGGGTTATAGAGGTCAGCTGGTCTCAGTATGAGCCAATAATTTTCTGGTTTTAAATCTATTTAAAAATTGTATTTTTTCATAAAATCTATGCCTATAATTCCATCACATGGAATAGGACAATTTGATGGTACTATATACAAATTATGAGGTATAGCATAGTTGCTTGAAAGAAGTTCTATTGATACTAATCCTTTTGAATTGGTTGTTTCTTTACCAACACCTGATATTTGAGCAATATTTTTATAGTCAACATTGTTAAATGAGTCTGAAGTTTCTTTTATTAAAGAGATATCTGCATCTGTATCAACTAATAATGTATATAATTTATTTGTGGTTTCATTTTTGAGTGAAACAAAAAGATTTACGTTAAGGTTGATAGTGTGAACCGTATTCATCACTGTGTTTTGTATCTTAAGCGTCTTTATTGGTTTTCCGACGTAGATTGAACCTGTAGGACATTATTTCCGTTCGTGTGGCTGTTATTATTGTTGTTGCCGTTATTACGGTTACCGTTATTGGATCCGCCCCGGTTGTTTCCTTTATAATTTCCACGACCTCTATTGTAGTTATTGGTCTGGTTATTATAATATTGGCTATATCCGTTGCTTTGGAAGAAGTCATTGTTTTGATAGTGACCGTTGTACTGATAGTTACCACGGCCATATCCTCTACCACGAAAATTACCTCCGTAATTATTGCCGCGATGAGCTTGTCCTCCTCGGGCGTACAATACTGAATTGGGATTGCCCAATTTCATTTCGGTACTACATTGTATGTACTTTGTGACAGCTTCATTCATGGTAGTTGCCTGCTTCTGAAATTGTTTTAAGACGGCCATGCTCACAATTTTTAACCATTGTGGTAATGGCTTCCCTTATGCTGAATTTATCGGCATGTTCAGCTGATAAACCTTTATCAATATACGAAGCTTCAAGTAGTTTTCGAAGGTTGTCAATTTCTGTTGTAAATTTTTCGGCTGTTTTTCCTTTTTGCATTGTTTTAGCCTTAATAACGATTGTATCGCCCACGATTGTGTCTTGAAGTTTCTTAACAATTGCATCAATAGTTGTCTCATGTTGGACCTTATAAAGGGTTGAACCTACTATTTTGGATTTTTAAGCTTTAACAGCTACCTCTTCGAAAGTGCCTTTTGTTAAGTTTACTAACTTCAAAGCCGTTACGAATTTTTGGAGATGGATTTTCTGTCCATTAAATTCAGGGATAGCATTTGCTATGTCCTTGATGTAAGCCCTTTGGGCGGCTGGGTCTGCCATAATATATATGGACGTTGATGCACTACGGTCAGTACACTCAAGTGGCCCTTCGACACCAAGCACGTGCTTGTTAGGGTTAGGTGTTAGTAGGCGCGATAGGAGAAAGTAAAGGTAAAGTTTGCGAGGAAATGAACTACTGGCGTGCTGCCTGAGTGTTTAGTTGCATGCGTAGTAAGTTAGTTAGGATTAAAGTTTTTAGTTGGGGAAGGCTGTCTACGTTAGAGGTTATTAGGTACATATCATTGTAATTAGCGCACAAAACTCTAAAGGGTTCATGCACTTCATACGATGATCTACAATGGCGCAAAACAAAAGGTAAAAAGGATCTAGTATTTCTACTCGGTACGTGGAAATTTAGCTGACCTATCAGGTCAGAAATCTCCACGTCACCACGGATTAAATTGTAAATAAAGGTGATACCTAGGTTTATTAGTAAAAGTCTACAAGTATAAAAGGGTAACCTTCGGCCTGAATCCCAGTTAAAGTTGCGTAGAGCAAAAAGTAAAAAGTTCTTTTGTACTGATTCGATGCGTTTTCTGTGGACATCATATTGTGGATTCCAAACGCACGAGCCATACTCCAAGATAGGACGAACTAATGAAGTATATAATGATTTTGTTACATAAGGGTCATCGAA